>WNHE01000063.1:0-13694 GCA_009805545.1 Oryza longistaminata
TGGCTTTTGTTCTCCATTTTCTTCTAAAGACAAAGCAGAAGATTTCAGTGTAATATGCACCTCTAAGCAAAATTGCGGACAGCTGTAACTTTAAAATACCGGCAGAGTGTTTTTCTTTTTCTTTTTTGAAACAGCTCATATGGTTCGAGAAATCGTATCACAACGGTTCAACACCAATTGCAGTTGTTGCAGTTGTGCCGGGTTAAGAGATTCACCGTTTCACCGGCCATACATTACGAATCGATCTTCTACAGAATTCCGCTCAAAAAAAAAAAAAATCTTCTACAGAACCAATTAAGCAAAATTCGAAAGGTCTACAGCGGTCGTAGTCATATAACATGCATTCATATTAAGGAGTATGAGCAGTCGATTTTCACGGACGAGTCAAGGATTAATACAGGTCGTTAGAATACAGTAATTGTACTGACCAATTCAGTATAATCAGTAGAGTTGACTTGCCATCGCTTGCTCGAGGCAATTAAAGAGAAATTCCCAGATGCTGAACAATCAGGATTTGCTCCTAACGGCGCCAATTAGTCATTAACAGTTTCTGGAATCTATTCCATGGACTGTTCATTCTACAAACCACCTACGAATCATTCCATATATGGTTTTGGATCCATCTGCGATAAACGCGTCATGAAACGCATCAAATTAGACGGTTCAAAGTACTTCCAAGTATCATACTATGATATACATGATAGTGATCTTGAGTTCTTGACCATTGTAGTCTTGCAGAGACGGTAAAGTCTTCTCAAGTTTTCAGCAGGTAGTCCTACAAGAGTATACAGTACTATATATAAGAGCTAGCCAGTGCTGTGCAGCGCAGTGCTCTGTGCAGGAGTCTCAGTTGTTGAGGTACCTGTAATGGAGAAAGCACCTCCTGGAGCCATCCTCTTGCTGATAATCTTCGCCCATTCATGTGCCGTAGCTCTGAATGCGACGAACGACCCTGGAGCAGATGAATTCCACGTCGGGGTGATCCTGGACCTGGGATCGTTAGTTGGCAAGGAAGCAAGGACCAGCATCTCAATGGCTGTGGAGGACTTCTATGCAGCGCATAAAAACTACAGAACAAGGTTGGTTCTCCATGTCAGGGATTCCAGGGGTAACAACTTCCAGGCTGCATCAGCAGGTACGTGCTCGATAATCTGTTCTCGCAGATAACCAACTCAATTCAGAACTAGTTAAAGAAGTGATAATCACTGGTGCTACAAAGAGATCGGGAAACCATAGAAGTGTAATTCCCTTCAATCATACTCAACATTAGCTAAAAAATTTCCAGCAAGAAAATTTTGGGACAAACATATCAATTCAACTTCACTTGGCGCTGGTAAAAAGAGAGGCCTAGAGAGAATTGTACAAACAATGGGGATATAACATCATATAATTATTCGTTAGCTATTGGGCAAAGTAACAAAAGTAGATACTTTGATTCAATGAAAAAAATAGGAAGAGAAGAAGAGATGTTATAGCACTTGGTCATAATTTACAGCCAACGCGTAGATACCCCAATCAATTAAAACTAGAAAAAACAAATCTGCAACGCCGCGACCCACCACAAACAAAAAGCGCCTCATACACACCTAATCCACAACACAACGTGCTAACGTTATACGACTAAATATCCCGTACCACCATCGACTGAAAGGAGCACGGTGAACTGAATTAATCATGCAAATGATAAACACGACATAGTACAACACAGTGAGAATGTTAAGCACGCTTCACGATGAGCACGAACAAATTCACGGTCTCATCTATAGGCAGAGGAGTAACTTCTGATACTGATTAACAACTGGCCTGGCACCCGATCTCGACGTGATTGAGGTCCAGCACAGGCTAGAGAGACAAGACCCTACACCATTTATCTAAGCTAAACATATGACGAGGAACGCAAATGAACCCTTGTTGGCTGCTCGGTGCTCAGATTAACAAGATCCGGAATGTAAATATGGTGCGACTTCACAGTCTATTTATTGCTTTGCCTGGCCTGCGCCCAACTCGTTATCGAGAGAAAGCGACGAAATCAATTAAACAGTTCGACCCGTGAACGGAACATCGCTACCTTTCTATTGCATCTACACTTTATTTCTCCCATAGCTTTACACTACTATCTTCAGTCCCGGGCCGGACGCATAGCTTTGAATCCGCGACATAACACCAACAAAGGACGCAACAGATTTGCAGGAAGACGCACCGCCCACGCCCGACTTTGCATGCCACACATTCATCGGTCCACTACCTTCATCTAAAATCTAATAACAAGCGTCCATGTCGCCAGTAGCTAATTTGACATGTGCCTAAACCATGTGGCCATGCTCGCACTTTGTCTGGACACAAGCCAAAATTTGCTACTCCAACAGATATAGGTTACAATCCTGGATAGACTTTTAACTCCTCCGCGCGCTAGCTTGCCTGAGAGCATCTTCCCTCATCGGACACTATCAACATACGATATCATCTTAATCAATCTTCCACCTTACCGTAATGATTAAACTATCTTAATCCAACGGTGAAAAAATAATTTTAGTCCAGCTTAACTGTGACCACACAGCAGCAGGAAAAATAATCTCACGCTATTTTAATATGTACTTAGGTGCGGATATAGGATATATGATGAAGAGGTTTTCTTTGAGGATCGTACGACTATTTAAGAGGCTTGTAACAGTGGATGATTGAGAAAAACTTCCCACAAATTGTAAAATACCATAACATTACCAAAGGAATTCACACTTAATCAATTTTACTCACTTCACACTTCTCTGCTTCCTTAAATTACATAGATGTTTAATTGTTTTAAACAGATTGATTCACTAACTCATTTGTGGTATTATGTGTATATCAATTCCTTAATGAATGTTTCGTCTTTTTTCATCTTGTATGTTGACCAATAACTCGATACACACCAGATAGTTTAAAGACGTTATCTTATAAGTAAACCAGGTGTCCTATGGCAGTGTTATACCAACCTACCTTCATTTAGAAATTTTAAAATTATCTGAAAAAACCATATCTCTTGATTTGTTATATGTCGAGAATGCAACTACTGCTTAAGATTTGCAGAACAATACACTGGTCAACCCTGCACAAGATCCCAAGATCTTACACCGTCACTCCAAGCTGCACGCACGCGCAATGACCACACAGCACACAACGACTGTTCATTTGAAAAGGCACATCACATATTTCACTCCTTCTATAAGGCTCAACCTCAATTCACCCCCCCACATTCCCTGTTCTCCCATACTATCACAAAAACAGCACAAACATATACTTCACTAGATACCGCAGCCCCTCCCGAAAACATCCACTACTGAGACATCACCATGCTGCTGCCCAAGTTTCGTTCTTAGCAAATCCTCGCTCTTCGTATTTCTTGTTACGGAAGGGTAATTAAGTTAGGATGTTCTCAGACTTGATGGAACTACTTTAGGGCAGTAATTCTTGGTGTAAAGCCTTCTTACCTATCCAGGTTTCTGCCCCACTTTAATTTCTTTCGCGCTTCACCCAACCAAAAAAACTGTAAGTAAAAAAACCATTATTGTTTATCGATGGAAAGACTTAGACGCTTCTTGAGATTCGGAATCCCCCAAAATAAACCTTAACAGTTAAATTAATCCGCCCATCCCCGTATTTACCGCATACACCGAAAGCAAAATTCCTACAAGATGAATTGATCTACCACAAGTATTAAAACAATAACAGTTTTAAAGTCTGCTGCAAAAAAAAAATACCAATACATGCCATACACCATAAAAACCATCCACGTCTAGATCAAGTATCGTGCGGCCAAACCCCCACTTTAGCAAATACCAGAAGCGGACATTAAAAGAAAACAATTATGTTATATTACTCGTAGGACGATCAGCTCCTCAGCGAGAGAGAAGGTTTTTATGAAGCTTCGAGATAGCTCTCCGGATTAGATTTTCAATCTATATAACGTTTAACTCACTTCCTGCGCACGCTGGACGCTCAGAAAACCCCGGGGAAGAAGAGCGAAGAGCGGCCGACGCCCCATGGGCGCAGCGGCTACCAAAACAATCAGGATATTACGAAAATGCAACTCGCGCCAGACACTACGCCGCAGAGCCTTCGCGATAGTCAAGTCTCAAGATAAATATATGCAGGCCACTCAGGAAGGTTGAACCGAGGATGCAGCATTCTCATATACCTACCAATTTATAAAGATTTATAAATATTTTCTGGCTAAACATCTTCTTTATTCTCTACCACTAACCTTAACTCTCAAACCACATTACGCTATGCAAATATACTAACTTTCTCATATAGGCGGCGAACGAACAGTGGTGTGTCGGATATCATTATCTCGGGGAGATCGATGCTTGACTCACTCTCGCCGCACGGCGCCGCGGCAGGGTGGTCTCAGAGGTCGGGCACATCCTTCTCCACCCTTTTGCTCAACACCTCTGTTCTTATTTCACGGCGTAAGTTAGGCTTGGCCTCTGACGAAGTGTGGGGAGCTCGAGCTTCTGCTCTAGCGGAGTGCGGAAACCCTACGGAGAGGCGGACTCGTAACTCGTGCTGATCCACCACCGTCTCAGCCTGAAGGAGGTGGCACTATTCTTAGCAGATACGCGCTCAGAGAGATCTGCTCTACCTTTCAATAATGTTCATGTCTCTGGTGTCTTTAGTTCCGTTGATTTCTATTTCCTCGCGTGTTGTTACAATGCGAAATTACATGAGATATATATATATACCTGTACCTTCTCTCGGTTAACATAGGGTACAATTTTTACGCCATCCAAGCTATCTTAATCTGAAAAGGAAAGGAATTCTACAGAGAGAGCCCGATGTCTGTATATATCATGGCTACACAGACATGAACACTATAGCCCTCATATGTAATGCATACTACCAACGTACAAAAAAATGCTCTTACAAAGGGGTCAACAGCAATACTTAGCTAGAACTACTCCATCGCATGACAACAAACTTGGATACACCGATGAAAGCAATACCGCACCATTTTTCTGTTCAAGCCTCTCCAATCGACTTCTCAAAACACTATCTCACAACGAAATGCATATCCGCAAGTATTTCCTGAAAGTTTTCATCTCAATAAAATTACCAAACTGTAAGACCCAAGCTCATCTGCACGCAACAACCTAGAAAGATTCGGCTCTCCCAAACTACACCAGTCCGCAATTTCCACCGTATAGAGACCTACTCTCTCGGCTCCTCCTTATCGATGGGACTATTTCAGTAAGCCACCTGCGACGTATACACACAAAACCACGATACAAGCTGTCTTAAATAACAGACACAGCATATCAATAGATATCTATCGCTCAGAGAATTCTTATCTATGCCCTGCACCAGTATCTCCTTTTGATTTCTTCTTCTCCTCTTAATTCGCCTAGTCCTCGTCCACTGTACCACATATACTTAGATGGACAATCTCCTAGACCATCTTCGAAACAAAATACTCCCACAACTTCATATGCAACGCACCGATTACTGCCATATTCGTTTTCTAGACTGACACAATTACTACATAACCAAAGCACCGCTCCAAAACCGCGAACAAAACCAAGAAAGTTTCATTGAAAGGCAAACCTCCTTCAGCCTCAGCACATAATTGACCAAGCACGACAGGCGCCTTTAACACCATCTTCAAAGGTTAAGCACCTCACATTACCACGACACAATACCGTCGACAGTAACAGATCACAACCCAAAAATTGCTCCGGCACTAATAATTTTGATCTCCAATCACAAATATATATATTCTGGTACTACGTTTGTCTCGCACTCAAGTATACTATATTGAGAGATTGACCTAATCGCAGATTGTAAACAACCACAAACAACGTAACGCATGGGGTTACAATAAATCACTTAGTGAACTCGCACTCTGTGTAAATGATTCACATGCTAAGCTTCTCTCTAATTAGCTCTATACTCCAACATAACATCAACAAAGTTGATTCTCTCTGCTACCGCTTCGCTCTAGCGAAAGAGAGATAACTACAGGACTGATTATGAATGGACTCTCTTAAACAACACCAGGAAATACCGGCAGAGACTCTACATCCATCAACCTTCAACCTATTAGGGACTCACAGTATCACTCCCAAAATAACACTTTAAGTTGAACGGCACTGCTCATAAAACTGATGAGACACCATGGAGTCGGCTCTTAACTCTCAATGCAACACACACAGAAGATCGCAGTGCTCAGGTCTAACGCTAACGCTCTTACCTAAGATAGCTTAAGTGCGATGCACACAAAACCGAAGTTATACATCTTTAAACCAACAGCCAGACTCGTGGCTAAAATATAACTCTTAATTTATCCACTTAATGCTTAGCAACTCTCACTTCGATTCTCGGAGACTAAAGGGAATTGTATCTCCTATAGTAATTAAAGTAAGAAAACTGAACGTGTTAACACCACCCTATTACCCTGCTTCAATAAAATAGCAAATGAACATCTAGTACACTTAACACAAAACATGTTTAGCATTAATCAGCAACTCGGCATACGGCCAATGGTCAGAAGCACCTATAACTACTACTCATTTACAATTAACAAAGGAAACATAAAGTCAGAATTACTGCTGTAACCTCCAGTATCCTCAACTCCTCACCAACAGATTGATTAAATTCTTCACATCTTTCAACACATACTCCACAAGGTGAATAAATATTAGTGATAAAATCTTATTGCAATCAAAAACCATGAGAGACAAGCATTAGATACTCTCAGCGAATATGAGACTAACATAATGAGAAGTATTAGAACGAATAGACAGACTATGAAAATATGATGGGAGCTAATATGCTCTGCCTTGTATTAATACTTTCGCAATCCATCACATATAAGTACCCGACTTAGAAACTAGTATGATACAACTTCTCGCTTTCTACTCAAAGGATACATATGCGCCCCTAATAGCAAAACACGTTCCCCAACACGACAAGAATCCTAACAAAATATACACGACAGTAAAGTTAAACTATATAACTCCACAAGCTGACTTCGCATCCTCTCATACAAGTATTAGGTCAACAACCAATAATGTGGAGTAAACCCTCACAGCTGACTCTTGCAAAGCACAATAGAATCTTTGTATAGCGAAGATCTCAGTCCAACCACACATTTCACAAACAATTCGACTGCTTATACAACTCATTCGAAAGTGCATTTCTCGACGTAGCTGAACATAATCATAAACTTAGCCATAGACATCTCAGATTTGTCCCAAACCAAGATATACATTTCGACTAGGAATCTTGACAATAGGAACACACACTGATACCGCAATCGTAATAAATATAACAATTGGCATTTCTTTAGCGCGCTTATCGTCATATTAAGTTTCGTAATGTCTTAACGTATTAGCAGTTACACCCAGATAGATACAACTTGCTCGTCGTACAAATTGATGTTAGTACCATTAGAAGACAAACTGACCATAGGACTTTCGATCCAAGACCTATCCAATTCACGGGGACAGAAAGGCAGTACATCCCACCCGCATCTCTCCTCTGAAAAGATTACAAGCAAGCCTCAGCCACTCTTCGTTAGTAAAAGAACCTAACCCCTGATGGGTTGAACAGTGCGACCAAACAGAAATTAAAATACCAACTCTAACACTAAGAATTGCACACAATTCCGATACTCGTCACCCCAAACCCATATGCATCATAATTCATCAAAAATTGTCGCAACGATCACTTCCACTCCTTGACATGATATGAATGCGCATCTAACTGCTTGTACCAACCACTATGGACTCATCTTGTATTGTGCCCTTATTCTAACACAGTTCGAGCAGATAACCACCCCCAAGACAGTAGTAGAGAAAGTATATAATAACCTCTAGATTACTCGTCCCGAGAACAAAAAGAATCATAGTTAGAAACCGAACATCATAAAGAGAAAGCTAATAAATTTAAACAAAGAAGTTGAATTATTATCAATTACAACTCTTACAAAAGGATGAGACGATTAAAAATAACCGAATGGAATTGACTAGAATAGGCAAAAAAAGTATAGTTTCCCTGTTTTCTTTCCTAATTTGCACGTGGACAACAATTCACTCTTCTTAGGACGCCCAAAGCCATAAACATCGTACAAATCTAGAATTAACACCAAACAAGAGGTGTTGTCACATTAAATCATTGGCGTTGAGGATCATACTAGAGCTTGAACACTAAATGAAAGCGCATAAACTTATCACTTGCCTTATTTAACTTGGAAATTCCTAAGACAACTGTACTCTCGTGCGATACCACATAGTAATATAATCCACATAGAACCAAACACCATCAGTTAAAGATTGCAATAATTATTTCTCTTCCACGACCAAAGATACTTAGCATCTAGGCCAAGTATAGCACACCCTACACGCTTGTAACATAATCACAGATCAATATAATCATCTATACATAATAGAACAACCTCAGACCATCACTTAGGATAAATGGCAAGTATACTCACTCATATACACCACACGGCGAATATATATAAACCTAACTGTTTTGGGAATAATGAGGCAACACCACGAAACACAGGCACTTGTTGATATACGACAAAGGAAACACAAGACACAACAAGACACAATACCAGACAAAATGACCACGAACCGGCTAAGTGTAAGAGTAAAGCAGTAGGTAGGACTGCATCCGATAAGACCACACATTCAAATTTGTTAGCTGTTGAAGAAAAATACACGGTGTACCGTCGCGATGGTGGTTAATCTCTTTCTTCCAAGGAACCACGGATCCTGCTACGATCTCGACCTCGACTTCTGTTCGTACTCGCGCGACCACTGAGTCGGCAATACTTATGCAAGAATATATTTGGGTATTATAGAATCGTTGTAATACAATGACACTAATAAACATCAAAAGATCTCAGAATACAAACACCAAATGAACTCAACAAAAAACCACACAAAAAAACTCTCATTCATGCAAAGTCAGACAACTCGAATAACCTAATTTAGAAGAAAAACGCTTCGGCACAAAAGAAAAAACTTGAACAGCAAGTTTGGTATGAGTCTGAACTACTAATAGCAAAAAAAAAATAAAATGGAATATGGTACTACAAGTAACGTACAGCAATATATTGCAATGACTCATAAATAATTATTACTGGCAAAATATATTATCTCCTGGTAGAATTTATTCATTTGAAAGCTCTTATATAAACTCAATTATTATAAACTGAACTCAACATGAGCTCTAATTCTATAGGATATGAATTTTAAATGAGCGCGGCAAATAAAACACATTATCTATAAACAGACTAGATATTATGGTTAGTTTACAAGGAAAATGGAACAGGACTTAAACTATTAAAAATTTACAAGAGATAATTACATATAAAATTTAACCAATTCGCCACAGCTAGCCCTTAAATACAAAATACAAACAAGGTACAACACGGCACATAAGAACGTTTGCAATCACTATAATAGCACTCATACTGAACATCAAATCAAATAAGGCAGCAATAGCTTCATAGTGAAACATTCGCTAAATCATTCTGGCAAATAATCAAATAAAATCTCTTTTACAATTTCAGTTAGAGATTTTATACTTCAAAAAATACAATTCTAAATTCTTAGACAATGATTATGCCACCTTCTGAACTACACTAACTGATGAAAGGTGGGAGAGTGAAGAATATATACAACAGTTTATAGAAACGGAGTATTATAAATGATTTATACGTATAGCCATTGAGTAAACTTGGTAAAAAAAAAATAATAATCATAGCTCATGAAAACCCTTATCACCTAGTTACACCTAGTAGATAAGTATGTAGACTACCCTCATTACATAAAGAGCAGTGATAGGCAAAGACCTCTTACTGTCTCATTCAACACACTTCACTGCAAGGCACTTGAACTATTCTATGTTAAACCCCCCACGATCATTTTTAGATGCCTTCTCAGCATATATAGGTAATTCGATCTCCTGGGCTATCACCCTGTGTGCACACCCCCACACTTGTGCACATACACATATAAAAAAACACAACCCTGAAGCTTCATTATCTTCGATCGATATGGAAATATTACACATGTCACTAGGTATAAATTATGTAGAACTTCTTCAACTGGGCAAACATAACAAGGGTTTTAACGACGCGTTCAGGCAACTATTGATTGGTACTTATTACATTAAAATGTCGCCATATATGACTCTTCCGTGATCATAGAGATTAAGAGGTCGCTGTGCAAAATCCATCTTTTGTACGTTTACCCAAAAACCCAACATCATCTCCATACTTCTTCGGCTCTCAAATATCAATTCTCACCATCTATTCTCGCAACATGTGGACAGGTGCAATTCGCCCATGCCAGAACAAGAGAATACAGTAAACCACTCAAGACCTAAATCTTATTATGCAAAATTGATTGAGTAACTTGAGGCATTTTCAGTTCTTCTGGGACTTTCAAGCTTGTCATGTGATTTGTCATATGGTAGTATCTTTGGACTGTGTCTTTTGTAGACTTAGGCCTTTTTACTGCTTGTGCTACTGGCAAAAAACCAAGATTGTAATCATAGCCCATAGAGCAACCTCACTCCGATATAGATATATCAACACGATGGACATCAATTGGAGTGGAGCATCCAATAAATCAGAGAAAATCATTGTCTGACCACTCCCTTACCAGTGAAGATTGTCAAGTTCTGTTTGATTTGGCAAAAATAAAGACCAGCCCTAACACACACAAGGGCACTTCCGGTTAACATCAAGCTTCCAAAACAATGAATAGGTTATCAAGTGATCCAACTATGAAACCTGGCACATCCAAATGTGTGATGAATCCATACATATCTTTATAACCTCCATCCCTAACAAGTTTCTTAGCCTATTATGTGAGAAAGAGCGCCCTCTTGATGGTGTAAGGCAGGTATAATGGTCAACACTTTAAAGACACCCTGTGAAGATTGCATTGGGATACGATAAATTGTAGTAGTTCAATGGAATGACTTATAAGTACCTTGATCTTTAGCTGACGTGAGGGAGGGATTAATACTTACTGATAAGGGAGGGCATCGTTCTCCAAGATCAATAGACCAAATCCCATTTTGGAAGTGATTAAGAAGAATGCGGCGGTTAATAATTCTGTCAATACAATAGTGTCTATAGATAAGATTCGTGAACCAACCCACTCTTCATCCATAGTCCCTTGAATCTCAGTAGAAGGGCAATGCGTATTTCATCGCCAAATTGGCGTGGGAGTCTTTATTGTTGGCAACCCGCAAAAAATTTGATTCATCTGTCAGAGTCGAGAGATAGAGACTTGTATAGCAGGATGATCGCGCAGATCCGACCAGGATACTATCTTATATCTCTGCATATCTAGTCTACTTATGAACAAATGGCTTCGAAGATAATATAATAGAGGAAGCCAAGAGATAGATTTCACATTGCATAATATGTATGAGAACAGGTCAAGACGCATCGCCCAATATGCATACGGCAAAAACACGTGATTTACTCAAAATTGATGATGGCTTCAATTATAATTTCATTTATAGACACACCGGAATTTACACGCGAATCGAACTTAAATTAAATATATAGAGATATATTAAGTGCAGAGATTAAATACATTACTATCATACTTACAAAAACAACCCCCATAATTATTCCTCTCAAGCGCCATTCTGCTATATAGATTTCATGACTTCTCAGACCTCATATATAGTAGCTTAACAGTTGATATTGGATAATGAATATATCTTCACCATTCACTCTCGGCTGCACTCGGGATATCGCGTTTGCTCATGTCTCTATTTGAACATAACTTTATTGCAGAACCATTAACACTGAGGAAGATTGGAACTCTCGCACCACGCACACCATTGATGTAATTAGGGAATATATACGCTATTAGATTTTAGGACTATTTAATACATAACATTATACTCTTTTGAGAATTACTATCATTAATATATTATAATATAATATTCTTATATACAAACTCCCAAGCAAGTCTATAGATAAAGAAGCCTTAAGTACTTATATTATAGCTCGCTCATATTATATCATTTATGGATGAATCATTCATTACGTCAAGACCTTTGTTGTTATGCTATCGAGAGGCAACTCACTGGGCAGGTCTACAATTCTCTTATAAATGCTTGAAAATTGCATTATTACACACAATCTCGGCATAGACTCAATTATGTCGTCGCACACCATTAATCCCGACTTTTGGATTATTCTTACAGAATAATCTCGCTCACTAATGGCACATAACATATTGTTAATATAACAGATAGTTGTGACATCGTCATCTTCTAAGTCAGATAGAACTCAAGACTTTTTTTTTTTGATGAATGACTAGCATATCTATTCATGGAATGCATCTGGCAGTATATATATTGAATGAGATGCAATCTGATTGAATATTAATTCACTGTTGCCGATTTTTTATATTAAATACTAACACAAGAAACCTGTTAATGTTATCATTTCGATGACATAATTTAAAGGTCAATTGACGATATCTCTTATATTTTGATCATATCTTTTGATATATATAAGCATTATTTACATAAGACTACATAACAGATTTCATGATAGTGTATATACTACACACTCTTAAAGTAATTCAATACACACACAATAGATATATTTGTTAGGAATCCCCGAATATTATTTAATATCAGCCTAGAGCTTGAGGGGACTTGGGTTGTATATCGTACTCTTTTTTTGACATGGAATACACATTTCTGGTTCGCATTGTACCAACTGGGCAGATACTTGTTGTCTTAAGAACATGCTATCCAATCATATGTTTTTTTTCTGACTGGCGATATTCTCGTCTGTAAGACGGGGAATGAATTGTCTTCCAAACTAAACCTAGCTGACCTGGTCAAACTTGTATAACAATGATCCCCAAGACAAAAAACTATGATTTAGACTTGATAAAATGGTTAGTAGTCACTAACTTATATTCGCCAGGGCTTAAATTATCGGTTGCCACAAAAGTTGTGACAAGGTATAGAATGCAATCACTATTAATTAGTAGATGTGCCATACGCATCCTGATTAAATAACACCTGAGTGCTCTTTTAGACATTTGTCTAGTTCCACCCAAAGCATTATCTATAAGTATTCAAATATAAGAGTGACCATACAGCCAGCACAGTGCAAAGGATTGAGAACACAGAAAGAGAGACAAGTGGAACGCAGGCAACACATATTTGAATGCATGATTCTTTGTCGTAATAGATTTATTTTCATCAATTGTGTCCGTCATGGATGCAATACTCACACACAAGATCTGCTCATGATATATATATTTATGATGTTACGCATCACCAATTCATCACAATCTCTAAAAACCAAGGCCTGAGGAAGAGCGAGACAAATTCACTTCTTCTTCGCAACAAAGAAGACTTTTACCAAAAAAAGAAAAACAGCGTTTAATATCTTTCTTTTCTGTCTCTGTTTTTTTTTATCGAATCTTTCTGTCTCTTATTGACTCAATGACTTTTTCGGTCTCATCCATGACTATAACGTAAACAAGAACGACATAATAATTTCACGTGCTATCTATCTCATTGATATGTTTCCCGGCTCTTTTGTTGTAATTCTAGCCAGGTAATGATGACAGAGATATACACAGATATCACAATGGTGTTACAATACTAATACAACCAACCGATTGCGTTTTTTCATTGGTGCAGGAAAC
>WNHE01000526.1:0-22585 GCA_009805545.1 Oryza longistaminata
AGTACTTTTTATTTTTTTATAGCTGACTAGACTGTCACGCGGTTGCGCCACGCGTACACTAAAAACCGCTCCACGAGCGAAGTCAGAGGATATTAATTGTCGGTTATTGAAAAGCTTGACAGCGAGTGGAAAGGAATGGTGCGTTTAAGTTATTACGCCTGGGCGCTCGGTTCATATGATAAATTCGCTATGGCCCATATAGTTCATGCGGTAATTCGAACTTTTTACTCTTACCCATTAATCGGTGTGAAAAACTATCACCACGCACAGCTTCTGTTCCAATGCTGACTTTTTTGGTCAGTGGTCTCTGCCTTTCTTGGCCAAAGAATAGGCCATTGGCTCTTAGTTTAGCTATGAACATTATCAGCAAATTAGCTTCTCGGAGGAGCAAAGCAGCTTTTCACATTCTTGCGACTTTTCTTTGTAAGACTCTCACCCCACAAAACTAAAAAGGATCACAAGCATATCATACATATACATATTGCTCCCAGTGTCATTAAATCTTAATCTAAAACACCAAATCAACATATATGAAAGGAATAAAAGGTTGGAGAAAATTCAACATAATGAAAACTTAGATAGTTTACAATTCATCCCCTGAATTCAGTTCTTCCTCTTTCTAGTTCAACATTACAATTGAGTAAAGATGCATGATTTTAGGTGAGTTGATAGACATTACGTTATACTTACCGTGTGGCGGATTTTTTAATTTCTAATAACATTGCACTAATTTAGAAAAATATACATGATAGGTATTCCTTGAGAGATTAGAATCCACTAGCGACTCCATCTTTTCTTAGAAAGTAGGATGTTCTGGATGTAAAAAGTTCAGAACTGATTGGAGTGACATGTGAGGCTTTTACCACCAAACCCACTACAGACCGACTTACAACCGACTGATTTGAGCAGAAGCCTTGAATTACTATCTAATTATTTCTTTTCCCCATACCATATCCACACCTGAAAGAACTTAAGCTTATAGCTACAAAGATGACTAACACAAAGCATATTGTGCCATATCTACCGGCTAACCATTACCCAAATTTTATGGCCCTTACTTGCCATCAACGATAGGATTAGTATATTATGCGGTTTGTATGTTCTGAGGTTAAAGGAGAATCTTGGGAGATGCAGGAAAAGGAGAGTGTTAATGAGAGTGGCTCTAGAAGAGTGGTATGATCAGACAACGGTGAGCAGGTGAATTCACCGCCGAGCCGCCCCGAAGCTAATGGAGGAGTGAAACCGTCAAAATTGTAAACGGGCAGGGTCCCGGAAAAACTGAGGTGGTGGTGGGAGTTGGCAATACTTCTGCGATCAGTGTGAGAGCGGTTTATAAGTACTCGAGGTTACAGCGAATCTAGCCAACATACGCCGACAAGACGAGAGCAAGAGGCGCATAAAAGCTGATAAACATATATCGCCAACATCCTATCCTTTACTTATTATACTCCCATTCCATGTTAGAACACACCAAAATTCCTGTAAATTTTCCTCCAAACTACAAAATACCCCTCTACTATAATCGTTTAAATTTTATTAACCGATTGCATCCATTTATTGGATTTAAAATCATTAATTTCCTAAATATTTTTCTTCAAACACTTAACACCTATGCGCTATCATTTACATTCTGCAAGTAAAATAACCTGAAAAAATCTGCCAAAGACACTTCACACACAAAATAAAAAGAAAATAAAAAATAAAGAAATACAACCCATAATATAACACAAACAAAATCTCAAGTAACCTCTCACAGCCCTATCAACCCCCTAGCAGCTAGTCCAAGTTTGAGCCCAGCCTCCTGCTGTAAGCACACCCAAAGCTGTCTCCAAAGACCTTTCTCATTGCATCCACCCGTGTCGTTCGTACTACATGTTCTTGCCACGGAGGATTCACGAATCGAATCAAAGATTCGATCAACTAAAATCTTAGCCTCCAATGGTAAAGTCGAATCGGGGACCCACATAAATAAATATCTATTCAACACTACCGTTATCCCTCGTGAGCTTTGATTGATCTACAGGTCCATCCTCTCTCGCGTGGCCAACAAATAGTTTAAACGGAGAGTTCCGACTAAAGCACTCCCCCGTATTTAAACACAAAATATCTAAACTCAAATATCCAATCGTACCAAAAAATTAACATAATCCAAATCATAGAAATTACGCTCATTTTTTATGACGGAGAGTTAACACACTCTCACTAAATATAGAGTCTCTATTTTAATCTCACATAGAACCACGCTAACTCTATCAATGCTACATGCTCTATTCCGTTTTCTTGCCAAGTGTTTCCTTATAATTTAATATAAAAACGAGAGACTGCTCTCGAATATTGAGGGGTGAAACTGAGCACCATTACACACGTAGTCATTTCTAGTGTTTTCAGATTCTTCCCATGCAACCTAAACGATATAGAATTGCACCGTTCGTTCATCTTATCATTCTCCTTACACAATCCTGTGCCTTTGCCCACCAACAGAAATTTATTAACTAAAATAAGCACTTACTACCTAGCTGATTTCCCAATTATAAAGACCATTAACATCTACATTTTTCCCATCATTATAGAAATCTTATAATATGGAATAGAGAGTTACGTTGAGATTGTTGTTAATAACCAATTACCATACTCTAACATAAAAATACCTCCTCTATGCACCCAAAAATAAATCTTAGATCATCTACATGTGACCTGCTACTTATATTTTTCACAAGACAACATCACCAAAATCTTAATTTATTTTTTCTGGCGTCACGAAAAAAATCCTAGAATCTCCAGTATCATAATAATTTTAGATTTGGAACACAGTTATTATCTAATAAAAAATAAGTAGATTTATGAATTAATCTGGGAGTGTCTTGTCCAAATTGGAGAGAGAGTAGAAAGAGATTAGTGATAATGAGATTAATAGAGAATAGAAATCCACTTGGGTTAAAAAAAATATTTGTGAACAAATTAAATTGCAGCTTGCAAATATTATAATGGATGAGAGAAGTACAGCCACACAGATCGTGCAAACCCAAAACAAGCAAAACACTAAACACCAAAACCACCAATAAATGTAGAAATGCCAACAATTACCTTTACCTTCAGATTGTACATTCTACAGTAACTCCATCCGCCTTCTCATTAATGTAATCATTTCTAGTATTTTTATGCCTTTTGCCTTCTTGTCTATACTTACATCGTGTGGATAACGTGTAAGGAGACCTTATTCCTAAACAACACCAGAATAAGCGGGTAATCATGCCCCATCCCGCTGCCACCCATCACCATCGCTATTAAATACCCCAGTGATTTACCGTGTCATGAGGCCAACACTATCCCCGCCGAGAATACGGTTGTCACTAGCCCTCGTTGTCTCCCTCCTCCCCAAAGCCGCCCATGACTTCCAGCCCCAATGGCAACACCGACCATCCCCTCACCCTTCCCTAACCTACTCCATTCCTCCCCCATCCTCCTCGGCGCCTATCGCCAGGTCGACTGAATCCCCCTGAGCCGCTCTCTCTCCTCCCTCCTGCCGCACAAGATACGCGACGCCTCTCCGAATCCTCCCCCGCACGCCTGCCTCGGGCGTTCCCGCCAGCCACCCTTCTCCCTCGCCGCCCAAACGGCAGCCCTCGCCGTCGACCTCGGGGCCCCTGCTACCGCCCATACCCGATACCTACCTACTTCGAAGCCCCCGCGTCACGGGGGTCCCCCGCTTACCGGCTTCCCGGCTCACTCCGGCACATCTCACCTGGTCCAAAGGTCCGGCCGCATTTTCCTCGTCATGGATATTGCGACGTCGTGTTCCGTGCGGCAAGTCAACCTCCCCCCCCCCGCGCTACGTCACCCTCGACATTCCGGCCATGGTACTCCAGTCCCCTGCTAAATGCTTCCCTGCTCTACAAGTCGAAGTACCCCCACGAGTATCAGGACTCAAGAATATGAGAAATATTGCCCGGCCCTCTCGTCCGCGCTCGCCACGGCCGCCGCGTGGTTCCAGGTCTGACGGGCTCCTCCCCCTTTGTGATTTCGAGCTGTTTGTGTTCGATAGGTTCTTGATTTAGGCTTGCCAAATTAGTCTCTGGTTAGAAATTAATCTGCTGCCAAGTAGCAATCGAGTTCAATTTCCCGGATTGTGTTATTGTGCCGTCAATTTCAAAGTTGATAGCGGAACTATGCTAAGAATCTTCGCTGTTTCCTGGTGATTGTTTCGTGTCCGACTTGTGTTCTTCCTGGCTGCTCACTCCTGTGGTGGTTAATTTTGACTTCTATGTAATTACCTTGAGGTTGCGTAATGCTGGAGGAAACGCAAGCTGAGAGTTGCTTCCTGTGGTAAAATTTGACATGGAAAATGAAATATATGGCATATTAGGTTGTTGTAATAAAATAGGGCTATTGTGTATTATTGCATCATGCAGTTGGAATAGTTTAAACAGACACGAGACGTGTTGCACATTGGCTTGGAAAGAAAAATGCAAGTGTACAGAACCAGGAAGGCAGGAAGCAAGGTCGTATTAAGTCAATAAAGCTCGATAAGATGGTATCATACTACCATTCACATGCCAATCTTTGCAATACTGAAGTAACTATGTTGAATGGTTTTATGTGTTGTATAAGTGAAAAGAATGATAGTTTGGTAATGGGGAGATGAAGTTCTTGAAGCCTGACCTATGTGTACTAGGGTAGAAAAAATGTGGGTCTAACATGAAAAATGCAGGACTTGATTTCAAGGTTCTGAATTGCTACCACAAACAATTGTATTCAGAAACTTGTTTTAGTGAAACTTCTGGAGGGTGCGTGGTGTTATGTATGGTATTTTCCCTCATGGTTGGTAGTAACGGTGAAAATGTTTGCTCAACTCTCGAAACTCATTATTGATGTGGTAAGAAATGCTTACATTTGCATTTAATATGAGTAATCCTTATAATCTACTGTTCTTAAGAATTGCTTATTTTGTTTAGTTTATTGGTTGTCATGTACCATACTGAAGTTTATGTGGGTTACTAAATGAATTTGCCTTACTGGCATTCAACTTAGTTTTGTTCTTAGTCATGAATGCTTGTAAGATGTTTATATGGGACTTTGACATGAAAAGGAGGGTCAAGGTAAAGGTGAAAAGTTATTTATTTGTTCAAGCCTTTCTTGAGCAATGTATTCTCAACAGTATAGCTGTCTAATATTCTCAAAGGAAGATCACTTCATATTTTTTGTTTGATCAGAAGTGAATTAGATTAATTAGTCTCCTTGACCCTTCTACGGTTAAGAAGAATTATCCAACTCATGCCTAAATACCAACACCTTTGATAAATTAACTCATGAGTTAAAAGAGATTGCACATGGCACATGGCTTTCACCTTTCAGAATTAATGTTGTGATATGGTTGTTTCATGAGTAACTGTTGTTTGCTGCACATCACCGTTGGTTTCTATGTTACACTTGATTATTCAAATATTTTTGTTGCTTCTGAGTATTTCTATGTGATGCATCTTGCAGAACTTCTTTGCCCAGTTTTAGGGGATGGAGAAGGGAAGTCTTGTGACAGCGTTACATGAGGTAACATAGTACACCTATGTCTAATTACATTCATGCAGACGTTTGAACTGTTCTTGTTCTTACATTGTGATCTTTGTGAATCATCATCTGCCAAGCACATATTGTTTGTGGGAATCGACCTGGCAATGAATCTATTTTATTATGCTTGTTTTCAATATTCAGAACTGTTAGACTTCTCAGTGTGATGCTGTATTATTCTTCTGAATCTATCTTGTGATGGTACTTTATGAAACTAGTCATACTAGGGTTCAAGTCAGTAAACACTTTTGCTGCCAATTGTCAAGTAACCAGTGTATATGATCCACCTGTCTCTTCCTCTGGCTAAATAAGGATAAAAATAATATGTTGACCAGTTAGGATGTTTCATGTTCTGTTCCACAAACTATATGTGCTTATGGCTGCTGACGGTTTGTGCGAATTACTATTGAGCACATCAAAGCACAGTTTGTGATGACGACATCAGGCTTTCCTAACTACACTAAAACATCTTAAACTCCAAAATGATGTGGTCACTGGTCAGCTGTGCAGTTGGTTGTCTATTTGGCCCCATTGATGGATGCGTAAGTTTTGTTGCAGCATGGCTATGGTTATTTTAATCTGCATTGTTATTGTTTCGTAAGCTGTAAATAAATTTCTGATTATATTTGAATTAATGATTCAGATCATTTATGGTGACTTGGACTAATTTGTACTGGTTCCACCTTTGTGTAGCTTCGGGCCTTCCACGAGTGTAGTGATTGCCAGCATCCAACTACAGAAGAAAAAAAAAAATCAATTTGGTTGGGCTTGAGTACAGTAGCATTAGGCAGAACGAGCGAGTAGCGAGGCGGAGGCGAGGCCGCCGCGCGCAGACATCCGCGGCCGGCGCTTCCCACCGCTCGCGCGCCCCATGCAGCGCAAAAAGCCACCTCCGCACGCAATCGTCCGCGCCCATGGCCCCACCCTCCGCCGCACGGCCGCCGCCTCCTCGCCGGCTACCTCGTCTACAGCGCCTCCACACCCCTTGCTCCCACGCCGCTCGCTCGCACATCCAGCGTCCCGTTCCGCCACTCCGTCCACCCACCCGCCCACCCAGCCGCGCGCCGACCCACTCGCCCCGCCGCGCACCCCGCCGCAAACGGCCGGCACCTTGCCCGCTCAGCGGCGCCGACGGGCTCCCCACCAGACCACGCGCACCCCACGGCGCCGGCGGAAACGAACCCCGTCCTCAGCCGCCAGAACGCAGCCGCCGCTCCTCGCCTTACGCGGCCACCTGCAGCTGCGCCTGAACGCCGCCTCCGAAGCTTACTCCTGCCGTAGCCCGCGACGTCGAGGCGAGGATCAGCGAGAGCCGCGACAGCCGACCGGCTACGCTGCCGTCGCCGGCGCCGAGCGGTCGTTGAGCGCCCACCCGAACCAGGGACCCCTGGGGACGACGTAGGCGCCGGGCCGCCGGGGAACGCGCTCGCAGCGGCGAGCGTCCGTCCAGAAAGCCGACGTCGACCCGCGTTACGGACACCACCCAATCGTAACGTGAGTTGCCTCGCAGATTCGCCGCTCGCTAATCAGTCCAAGCACCCTCCACCCACCAAAATACTTGCAGCAACCCGCTCTCAATAGATACATACAAAAAGAGAACTCTAATGGCAGATTACACCACCTGAGCTGACACTCGCATCTGCGCGAAAGTCCTGGTTCGTTAATAAAAACCAAACTCTCCCACTGTTAATGAAATGTAACATTATCAGTGGTTTCATTGACAGTGAGAGTAGACTCTTAATAGATTAGCATAAGACAAGTAGATAAAAATTCTAATAGATTATTTAATCTACGGATTAGGTAAGTAGTCCACTGTCAAAACTTGTTTTTTATCGACACATGGAGAAACACATGACAAATAAAATATACTTTTGTTTCTCTTTTGCGACATTGACACGTTCCGGCACGCGTTGTTAACATGGGCCAGAAGGATCTATCTACTGTAGCTTCACCTTTTCCCAATTTTCCCAGAAATAGCATGAAATTGCCATCATATCCACATCCGTGAAGGTGTGGGGGGCTGGGGGCCAAAGGTGATATATCAGAGGATGCAAAAGACGACATAAAGCAAGCAAAGAACGAATAGTCTAGTAAACTGTTCGGATGGATGGAATGACAAGTGCTTTTCAAGACTTTCCAATAAAGACGTCACTACTACCCACACTGTTACTGTGTGGGCGCGTTTGAAACTACGTGGAACATGGCAGTCATTACACCTTCGCCAGCCCCGACGGCGCGGGCGCGGTCGTCTAAGGGGCGCGATGATGATAACTGAGTGGTGACTCGCCCACTGCGTTCATCAGGAAAACGCAAAGACAAAGCCCAACGAAAGGTGATTCGTGGGAGCTCACTGCGGAGGAACGGCCTGAAAGACGCATGCCGCGGTTGGTTGAGGGGTGGATTTGGTGCGGGCGTCCCAAGCGGCGGACTGGAAGACGCCGCGTCGACCGAGTAAGCGGGTAGAAGGGATGAAGGTGGCGAGCCCGAAGACGATCACTCCGCTCTGTTCATCGCGTCCACGCACGCACTCCCGGCCTCCCTCGACGTGCTCCGGACGACAAGACGGCAGAACCGCAGTAATTTAGTGACGTGTCCGAGAAGATTATTTACGGTGGCCAAACAAAAGGCGCGGGTGAAAAAGGCTGAGGGAACTCGAAGGGAGTGGGGTACCAGAAGGAGGCTTACCAGAGTCTGTGTGAAAAATGCGCGTGGGTCGTGTAATGGTCCGTGTTGTTGTGGTGGGGTGGTGTGGGAAGTGAAAGGAGGCTGGAGGCGCGTCTGGGCCGGTCCCAAGGAAAATCGCGTTAGAACCATAAAAAAGGGACCCGGAAAACCGAGCGCCCGGTCCGCTTCGAAAATGATAAACACCCACTAAATCCCCTCTTTTTGGAGAACGCACAGATTTCAGTGGAACGAACATAATCCAAAGTCGAAACACAAACAGTATATATGCAGAAACCCGAGGATATGTGCCCAGCGCTACGGTCGAAAGCGTTCCTTTGAACACAGTCGAATCACGAATCCCTTTCTGCTCCATATAACATCACTCTAACCTGAGCGCTTATTCCCGGCCGTCTATAAGTCACGTACCTGTCGTTGTAGACTACAGGCATATCGCCGCTAGCATCTCTAGCACGCGGCGGATGGTGTCGCGAGAAAGTGGAGAAGAGGAGCGGTTGAAGAAGGGCTCTTCTCTTTGCCGATGTGTGGAGGAAGAAGGGAATGGGACGATCGGAGATGAATCTTCTTGAAGCCTGACTAGTCCTACGATGTCTACTTTAGCCGTACACCAAATTGGCCGCTTAAACATTGAGCAAAATGCCAGAAACTTGATTCATCAGGTGATCTCAAACTACTACCACCGAAACATTGTATTTCAAGAAAACCTTAGTGAAAACTTCTCTGGTCGATGGCTTATGTATAGCATTTCCCGCAGGTTACCGAACGTGAACATGATTGAACTCAACTCCTCAACACTCATTATTCTCGATTGTCCGGACAGAAAATTGCTGACATTGCATTTACAAACTAGAATCCTATAGAGCTACTGTCTGAGATTGCTTATTTTTTCCGTATGTGTCAGACCATACGGACTTGATTGGACACAATTATGAATTGCCTACGACATTCAAGCTTAGTTTTTTCTGAGTCATAAGCTTGTAATATTTCTATGACTTGGACATGAAAGGGTCAAATGGTCATAAACAGTGTAAAAAATTAACACAACCAAGACGTATCTCAATCCAGGTAGAACCGGTCTAAATCCCTCACAGAGCAAATCCACAAATTGGCTTTTTTTACAAGACTAGAATTAGATATAATACTCCTTGACTCGCTGGTTTATCGGGTAGGCGAGGTCGAGCCAGGGCAAAATATGCCAATCATGCCTGAATATCCACACCGTGGTCTGACAAAATTAACACTCAATGCTCCAAAAGAAGGCGACCATGGCACCAGGCTTCACCTTTCAAATTACATGGGGAATGGTTGTCTCTGACTCCGATCTGTCTCTATGTGTGCTGCACATCGCCGCTTTAACCAATGGATAACGAGTTACCCACTTGATATTTCAGATTAATGGTTCGGCTGAATTGCTAGCATTCTACTCTATCAGAACTTTTTGCGCCCATTTATAGAAGGATAATGATTCTGTGTGACACCGGACATGTACATAGCTAATGCTCAGTATTGAACACCATGTCCTAATTAACATTCACCAAGGACATTTGAACTGATTCTTGTTCCACTTTGTGACTTATATAATATAGTCATCTCCAAGCAAATGGTATATAACATCGACCTGGACAAAATCTTATTTATTCTGCTTATGCTCAATATCATAACTATTAGACTTCTCAGTGTGAATGCCTGTATTAGCTTCTTCTGAATCTATCTTGTAACTTATGAAACGAGTCATACTAGGTTCGAAAAACAGTTAAACACGAGTATACTGGCCAATTGTCAAAGAACCAGGATATATATCCACCTCTTTCTCTTCCTCTGGCTGAAAAATAAGGATATGAGATAAATAGCTGACCGAGTAGGAGTGATTCATACTGTTCCACAAACCGACTCTATGCGTCCTTATCTCTGCGACGTATCTGTCGGCATACAGCTAGCTATTGAGCACTATCAAGAGCACACAAGATTTATTGGCTGATCATACATCAATCAGGCTTCCTAACTACACTTAAAGAAAGCATCGGAAACGAGCCAAAATATGGCAGCTGATCACTTCAGGAGGCTGTGCAGAATGGCGTTTGCCCATTAGATGAGCGTAGATTGGGATTTCCGGGCAATTGCGATGGATTATGTTAGAGTCATGCAGTTATTTTGGTACCGTTAGCTGTAGAATAGAAATCTAGTAATTAGCTGAGGATCAGATATTCAAATCTATCATGGTATGTGACCTTGGACATACATTGAGGGACTAGGTTATCGCACCATCGTCTGTAGCGCCGGCCTCTACACGATCGCTGAGAGCTGATCTGCCATCGAATCCATAGCAACAGCAAAGAAAAGCAATTGGTGATATGTAAACTTTCCTTTCTCCAAACGAAGGCAATTGCATTCATAGCGAGTCTGGCTAATACTAATGCAGCAAATTTGTCAATATTTCCTAGAACAACTATGATCTTGTTGGATGTAATTATTGGCATTTAGCCGATTAACTGAGCTTCCCACAAATGCATACACTTGCAAGTATCAGTATCCTGTAGATATCCTAGTCAGAATATCTCGTATAACGGAAGTTATGTCAAGAAAAAACTAGCAATGAAGGGTTAGAAGTCTAAGAGGAAAAATTCAGGTAGAACATTTAGCCTTCGATAAGATGTAATCACCGACTATATGTTAATTATTTTATTTCTACGGTAGTTCATTCATTTATAGTGAGGCTCGGTATCTGTGTGTTTTTTCAGCACAGTCTTATTGTAAAGTATCGATGCTCTGTAGCACCCTCAGGCACAAGTGATTCAATCGACGAGTAAGGCTTGAATTCTTTTATCTGTTATTGGGTGAGGGGTGGGGGACTGGATCGTCGAAGAGGGAAGTTTACGGTGGGAGGGTAATGAGAGATTGCAATGTCTAACCATCACACCATAATGTAATCATTTTATAGACACAATAGCAACATTCAAATGTGTATGTATGATAAGTATAGAGAACATTGATATAACCACAAAAATAGTGCTAGTTGATCGAGAATATAAAGATTTGTAGAAAGATTAGTAGAAGTGAGTCTGAGTAGAGGAGAAGTTATTTAAAAAATATCTGATTTTGGCTCAATGACTAAGCAGTAAACAAAAAGTGGGAAATATTGTAAAACTCTATAGAATTCTCATGCATTTTATGTACTACTGACTTTAACTGCAACCACCACTCTTGCTGACACATTCAATGTTTGTTTGTTCACAAAAAGACGCAAAACTATTCTTATGTACCACCTCGGATCCAAGAGTCTCGTATGATCTCGGGCTATGTGAGTTATTCCGAGCAAAAACAATGGATCAATAATGATAATATAATCTAATCTTTGAGCAGTTTCCGTCATTGTATTTATTAGTTTGTTCTTCCTAAAGGTAATCGACATCGTAGGTTCTCTTTCCACAAGAAGAGTTTTCAAAGGGGGAAATTAGAGCGAGAGAACGATTATACACATGTAGTATATGGTTTGCCATAAATTGGAATTCGCAGCCGCCAATCCAACCCAACTCCTATATAACAACACCTACGTTCGAGGTATGAGCAGCAGCCTAGCTGAGCTAAGAACATATCGGCAAATTATCGAACCACAAAGCTAATAGCAGTGGCGAAAGTACCTACAAGCAATGGGGCAGCACAATTTAAAGAGGCAAAATTACTTATTGACTCTTCACACTCGTCTTCGCCGCACACGGCCATATGTTAGCTGATAGTCTTATAAAATAATATGTATTAGTTCAAAAGTTCGTCCACAGTTATCGAACTCGTCCTTATCCCAAAAAGTCCAATAATTAATCTAGTGAATCGTAGTCGCAGTACTGTACAGTGTATGGTAGTCAATTCTATCTTAAGAAATCAAAAATTTCTTATATATTCTAAAAAGTCACAGACTATAACACACCAGCCAATGAATTCACTTAATGCTATGTATCAATTATAACAAGTGAATTGCATATATGTTCACGACCTCCCTACTTGGTGGGCGGGTGCCAAAAGGCCCAGACCAAAGGGGCAGGGCCAAAATTTTTTCTATCACACGATGGATCATTCATAGTGAGCTAACAAGTATGAGTAAAAAAAAATACATTTGAAGCATTGGATCTTAATGAAGTGGTTATAAGAACGAGGTGGAATATGCTTTTACAGTTGCTATAAGAAGTGGTTAACTAGTACAGCTACACAAAGATGAGCCGAAAGTGTCACTATGGATAAAGGAACATTGGCCAAAGCTGGTCTCAGGATTAGAGATCCTGCCCAGAATAAAATTCGGATAGTCTAGCCAAATTTAGCGCACCAAGGGTAATAAAGGACCCATCTAACGACACCTTAGTTATATGAAAGAGGTACTAACATTCGACAAATTAGTTGATTTTCTTCACAGAATACGTATCTAGCCTCGTACACAACAAAGCCCATTACAACAGGGAAACATACTCCCTTCGGGACTGGTGAGGGAATAAAAAACAAATAGATCATAAATATAAAGATACAAATGATTACGTCTACTATATCTCCCGTGGTAACAAACTTGTGAGTATCGTTCAAGGTTGCTCAGATCCTAAAAGAACTTCGAAGTGCCTCAACTCACCAACCTAATACACTAAGCCTTTCTCATGATAGACCTAACTGTGCCCAACTATCTCGACAGTGTATAAACTTAAACATGACATGTAGCTCCTCAAATAATGACGCGCGAACCAATCAGACTGACCCAAGGTCTAGCTGCATAGAGACATAGACATAGAGTCTAGTGCATTCGGAATCAAGATCAGCACAGCGTGGCAAATATCAGCGAATGTCCGAGCGTCGCTTTGTCTAGTATTCGCCAAAATATTAGTAGAGAGACTAATGGGAAACACTACATACTCCTACCGTCACTCTTCCCAGACGATACCCAACTAGCTAACACTATATCTATTTCTAGTTGCATTTCACTCCAACTAAAAGTCATTCTGCTTTAATTTCATTTTAGTCATATATCGCTTGTTTATCTAAATTGTAGACGCCATTAAACTCAGAAGGGTTCAACCTCATTTTGGAATTTTTCACACTTCGCGCGTTCATCCCAGCGGCGCTCATCGTCTAGCGGCAATCCTTCAATCCGTGAACGATCTAAGAAAAAACAAAAGATTCTAAAACATCAGGGGCGGGAAGTGAGCCTGGAGTTCCGCTTGGAATAGTTCGAGTGGCAGGGTGCACTGCAGTTCTAGCATTAAGAATAAATTTTACTGAGATTTTCCATGTCGACTAAAACAATTAGACTTATATCACCAGAATTGCATTACAATTGAAGATGTTTCAATCCAATTTCAATCCCATTTTCAGTACGGACAATTAGCCATGAACAATGGTGAGCTTCTCAAATTTTTTGAACAGCAAGTACCAAAGTAAATTTAACACGAGGATAAGAAAAAATGAATTCCATAGATGTATAAAAAAAAATACATCCATAAGAATGTATTAAAAAAAATAACACACAGAATATGTAAAAAATGGTTCGATACTGAATGTTCTTCTCGTTTACAGAGTCGACTTTTTGGCAGCCGGTCAGAAATTATACTGCTAGCTACCCAAACAACGCAAAAATAATATTAAGCTATATCTGAGAATACTCGAGATTCCGTGCGCGGGGGCGCGGGCGCCGCTCGGCCGGGCTATTTCGTATCAATTAATGATGTATGTTCTGCCCTGTGAACTATGACAACACTTTAGGCGCTCGTGAGCCATCCATTCCTGCGCGCTCCCGATGGCCGGCCCGAACCGCCTTCGAATGACAAGTCCATTTATACTGATCTCAGTTTGGTGTCCACCTGCACATAATCCGATTTCAATTATCTACTGATGTTATGCTGATGCATGGGAGGGCGAGGAAAATTAACTGCAGTACTGACAGCAGGTAATTCCCTTCGTAGCCTATCATGTCCATTTATCTCACCTTCGTAACTTTTTCACAACGTGCTAATAGCTAGAATAAGCCACAAATCTTGAATAAGTTTCGACATCCATTCGGACTTCATATACAAAAGTCACGAGCGCCCTTCGACTGAAGGGCGGGCCCGCCAAGAACCACTCCATTTATCATAATAATTTTGTGTCCACACATGCACATAATTGATATCAATAATCTCACTGATGATGTATGATACCAGTCGAGAGAGGAAAATTAACGCAAGTAGACTATCAAGCAAAAAAAGCTCGCTCACCGGGTCCAGCGCGACTCGCCGTCGAGGCACGCTGGCCAAAGCGCACGATCGCAGGCACATCAGCACTCAGGCGAAAGTACGGAGCGCGGCGCGCGCGCGCGGCGCGCGCACACCGAGAGAAATGCGCACCCCCTCTTCCCCGGCCCCCGATCGCTAGCCGAGCGCCGGCGCCGACCGACGGCACATCGAGGACCGCTCCGCCGCCAGATCGCAGCCCCAGCGTGAGCCTGCAGCGTTCCTGGCCGCTCAGCTTTCACTAAGGCGTTGGTTTGCGGATTCCTGAGTCGCTCGATCTCTCACTGACCGGTTCGTAGGACTATCCATTCTAGAGTCGAACTTAGATATTACCTACCGAAGCTAGAACCTATACCGACCCGAAGCCGGAGCTCCTAGCCATAAGCCGAGACCATATAAGATCCTCCGTACTTTGACCCGGACCACCCATTTAGAATATAGATGAAAATTTATCATGCATGGATCCATTCAAACTGAGAAGCTAAAAGAAAGGCTGAGCGCACTCAATATAGAAATTGAGACGCACACACTTGACCTCACCTGTGCCAGCCAGTCTCCATACAATACAATGCTGATGCTCCCACGTCAACATGTGGATTCTCTACCAAACACAAACACTTCTGAAAATACACGAACACTCAGGCCCAGTATCAGAACAATATCCATCTCGATGAATGAGATGTCTACCTTTGTATTGTATTATTCGGCCGAGAACGTCTCGCAACAGGGAAATCAAGCCGCTAGACACTGCTCGAGAGTCCCTCTGTAAACAGATCACATGAGTTTAACTCGAAGAAATGCAGTTCAAAGCGAATAAACGCTTGCAAAAAATATTCGCGTTCTGAATTTCTTCTCATAAATCCTTCCCAAGGCTCAGAAAACCCCACGTTCTGACAAGCTCGCCATCTGCGACACTACTTAGCACCTACAATAGAACCACTTCCTCGCAATAGTGTTTTTAATGCCAAAACAACCCTCGCTATATAGTAGTCAATAAAATCAGTTTAGGCAACTATACAGTGCTTGACTTACCAAGCAGGACATTTTACATGTTCAGCGTGTTCATTATTGAAAAAAGTACTTCATTCTACCTATAGTAGTACTGCTTTCCGATGCATCCGCTGAAGCGCCAAACCTGTAGAAAGTGTAGACTATCGTTAAAAATCCTCCTCCCCGGATAGTCTAACCTCCTAGGGCCCTCTCCCATTGGACCCTCTCCCCGCTGTCCATGCCCCACCACCAAAATAACAACCACAGAAACACTCCCAGAGTAACCGGGTATATGGAGTCAAAGAGTGGGGTTAGGGAATTATATATATGTAGATCCGGGGATGGGAATTGGAGGCCAGAAACTTAAGGTCGATGCAGGGCGAGCAAGGAGGGACACCAGCACGACAGAAAACAACAGAGGGATGGCAGACGAGGGTGGCGCGACGGAGTGGTTGAGCGAGCGCGGAACTGCCGACTCACGCACTCAGCGAGGAGTGTATGGCCCGGATTTCGGACGGACTAACTGTCACGTATGCGGCAGCTCATTCCCACGGCTAGTGACCAGAAACCGCCCGGATCGACTGACTGACGACTGGGGAGAGTCTAACTTCGACACCGGTCTGGCATAGTGCGAATAACGGCGACGTTGTGAGGACTTAAAATCGAATGTCGGTATTGAAGTCGTATTAGTGCTGGGGGTGATATGACACGGACACCGCAATTATTCAAGAGTAGATTCGGTAATTCTTGCTGTTCTAAAGAAAGCTGACATAAATCGTGGTCTTGTGAGATATCTGAGATGCAAGGCGGGGTAATGACTGGAATTTGATGGACAGAACAAGCACGACAGCGGCCGGTTCCTTAATTTCAGGAGGCGTTGATGCATGCCGCCTGGGCTGAGAGGCATGGGAGGTCGAGAGCTGGATTGCATGCTGCATGGCGCGGGTGGCAGGTGCAGGATGCTCACCCAGATGAAGGAGGGGGCCTGTACGATCTGTGAGCCGTTGATGTAAGAACTCATCCTAGTGGAGTTTGGGCTATTGAACTGTAACAGTAAAGATAAATAATGAGAAGAAAAATAAATCAGTGGATGAGACATGATTCGGCTACAACCAGAGATCAATCCTTGCTGAACTGTAGCGACCGGTCAGATAACAAATGACATTTCGAAGTATTGATGAGGGACGACGTGCCCCAAGGACCGCCAAATCCATCCTCATTTCTATGCTCGCCACAGAAGTAGTACAGGGGCAGGGGTGTACAGCAGTAGTCCCCTAGTGTGGGCGTGTGGCTGGACTTTTTAGTTTGGCCTCGGGCCCATGCGCACATGCGATACTTGAAAGGCCAATGACTTACTATCGAGGCCGCGATTTTTATCATGGAACTAAAGTTCATATCCGTGGTTGGTTCCTCCTTTCAATCTTGCGCTGACGTGGTGGTGGCCATATCAAAATTTCCCAATGGGGCCGGCTCCGTGCCTTGGGTCTCGCGATTTCTGGGTCCGCCCCTGACAGAGAGTAGGGACATGGCGCCAAACCCGAGTCTCTCTACCGTACGACACGCCACCACTCCAACACAACGTAGGAACCCACACGTCCGCTATTGTCGTCCCGCAAATGGAACAAACCAACCGGAGCGTTGCCCGGCGCGCCCGAAGCAGACGATCGCTGGGCTTGGCGTTCGCCGGATCCAAAATTTTTAAAACCCATCCCAGTCCCTCAGGCGCGACGCGGTACTGATATCTGCCCACCACCACGTAATCGTACTGTACTACAGATCCACCTCTGCCCCTCTCACTACTACTGTCTAGGCAATAAGCGCATGGGAACCTCAGAATGACGTAGGGTCCAAAGCTCCGCCCGGCGCCGAGCCAATCCCAATCTGGAAATTTGCCTCCAACATAAAGTTACATGGTTTTGAAGACACAAAAATAGAACTTATTCCTGATTAAAATGCATATCATCTCATTGGCTTTTTCATCCAAGCCGCTGCAGCTTGCCAGGACCTGGGTCCGCCCCTGGGGCCCCCCCTTCTTCGTCGGGGGAGTAGAATAGATTTGGGAACCCCGGGGTCCTTCGGCGCGAGATCCCCTGATTCTTCTCTTTTTTTTTATTCTTCGTCTCCCCTACTGATCGTCATGCCCCCTATGGCGTTCTGATGAAATGCAGTAGCGATCCAGATAAAATTAAGGGTTGCTTGTCGTAAATATTAATTAACCTCTATTGCTAATTAATAATATTATAACTTTTTTAGGAAAATTACGAATCAATACCCTTGAATAATTGCGGTCTGTCCGGATTTAAACCACCCTAAACTCTAATCCAATTATTTTTTAACCTTAAATGACAAACCAGATAATTACCCCGAAGTCGATCCAGGCGGTTTTGTCCACGTGGATAGCCATACTTGACCCAGTCTGTCAAGCCACATAATAGAAAAAAAAACATATGGACCCACCTTATCAGCCCAACCCCCTTTCTTCTCCTCCTCTATTCAACCACCTCTCTCTCTCTCCTCGCAAGGGCCCAGAGCGTATCTGCAGATGAAACTGGGTGCGGGTGGCCGCGTGGGGGTGCGCCGTGGCCCCTGAGCGAGTCCTTGAACCCGATCGCAGCCGCAGCGTGCTCAGACGAGGCACTCCCATCCCACAGCACGGCAGCCGCGTGGATAAGGAGCTCCTCGGGCAGTCGTACGGCGGAGGCGGCATGCAATGCGGGGCGGGCCTTCTAGCCTTTATGCTTAACGCTATCTGCATGTCTCCGCAGCGCACCACCTCTGCGACATCGTTATAACTCAACCTACTGGCCTTCTGGCGTTGCTCCTAGTGCTCCGTAGCACTACCCCCCTGACCATATCGCTTCTGCGCTTACAACGCGTAGCAAGCTGTATCATCTTCACTCTATACCGATACACTTCTCCTAATATACTCTCGGGTAGTTATCTATCCCCTCAATGCAAGGACTATCCTACGTCGACTTATACGACCCATATATCCCGTTAATAGCCGAGCACGCGGATATCATGCTTCTCGGGCCTTCCGCCGCTTCCTTATGATACGTCCTCTGCTTTCCATTATAGTAACGCTGATTGCATATGTCTTTATACTTCTTTCCTAGGTGGCCCCTCATACTGCTATTTCTCTCCCCCCTTTTAATACGTCGAACTACCCCTAAGGTTTCCTTAAGTGCGACGGCTGATTTTCGCGGACCTCGTGCGTCATGCGCCGCCTCGGAGGTGGAGCTCCCCCCTGCCCGCTCACTTGTACTGGCAGCAGGAAGGTGAGACGGCCGGTACGCTCCCCGTGCCCGCCGGCGCCGCGAGGCAGCTTGAGGCTGAGGTCTCAAGCTGAGGCTATAATAGCTGAGCCTTCCCGGGCGCGCCCGCGACGGGCAGGACTCAGCAGCATGCAGGTACTTCTCGTCTGGTACAGTCTCTCCTTTCCTCTATCTGTCGTGGCGCGCTCAAGGTGTGACTGTAGAGTTACGTCTATTCACTCGCTTGCAATCATGGGCCTGAAGATCTCCCTACCCCACTCGCCCTGAAACCAGTGTGAGCCGCGAAGGCGCTCGTATCATTGGCAGGTGTGCGCACCACCAGAGCCATCATCTCGGACACGCCACGCTATCAGTTGTGGCCTCCATCCAATACTCTACCACTCACATACGTCCACATATCTTATAGGGTAGCCCTCGATAATCTTTCCATGCCCTCGGTCGCCTTTCGCGCGAGCCTGATATGCGGCCCTCAACGATCGGTGGGACGGACGGCACCGGGGGCACAATCTTCGGTCTCTGTCCTCGCCATCGAGACTCGGTATCGGACAGGGAATCAGTCAGCCAGCTCTGCGCAGGGAGGTAAGGATGGCTCACACTCGCGCCGACCGCCGCCGCCGATGGCTCTGAGCGGCCGCCGCTGCTCCATACACCTACGGGTCGCCCACTCGAGGCCGCCCTAGTCTTTTCTGTCGTCATCCCGCGGCGAGCAGCGGCCATGCATGCCACCGCCAGCCACGCACCCTCGCTTGCCCACGAGGAGGAGGAAACCCGCACTGCCAGTCTATCGTTGATCCTATTCGATCATCTAAACATTAGCGCAGTATATTATATAGTATACTCGTATAAGACTACCGAGTACCGTTTTCGATCGCCGCACTGTCAGCCCTCCGCCTCCAACCATCAGATCTACCTCCTCGCACCTACTGACATCATAAGCCCTTCCACCGCTTATCATACCCCGTGCCGCCCACGACTTCCATCAACTGCACACTTCGCGAGTACTGTCGCACAGCTCCGTCGCCGTCCAGCGACGTATCCTCCACCTCTTTCCCCAACTCACGTCTCTTGAATTCTCTGCTCATCGTTCTCACCTTACCCGACTGAGTCATGCACTTCTCTCCTTCACGTCCATAAACGCGCTTACGCCTCCCGATCAACTGATTTTCGGCTCGCCGGTCAACTCACGATCCCTACATGGCGGTCGCTCACTCCCCTCTTCGATCCTTTGTCCTATCGACTCTCCTCTGAATCACCGACCTTCCTAACTCCACCACTTGCTACGACCATTCCTCCGTCAGGCACAAGACTTCCACGTCGACATTCCTCTCCGTCGCTTCCCGAGCGAAGTGACACTAACCCTCAGTGCGAGGCCTCTAATAGCCTACAATACTCTCGCTAGCCTCCCTCCCTACTCTCCACATCTCCTTTACCACCCCGTCCCCGACGCCGTCCCTCTCCGACCGTCGTCGTCCACATGGCTCCTCCACTATTCCGATCCTGTGCGCTTCACGTCGCCGTATATCCTATCCTGACACTGATCTCCAGCTCCTCGTACACCTCACCTCGTTCAACACGCATTCTCATCGCAATTCAACTCCCCTCCCTGTACCAATGACACAGGAGAGAAGAAAAAGCGACTGACAGCCTCGAATTAAGAGTCAACGTTTGACGACATGACAGCTAGAGATTTTGGGCATGGCATCTGCGATCCCTACTAATCTAATTATCTCTGTCCCAGATTTATATATTATAAAAATAGCTGACTGGATGCCACGCTGTGCGTCACTTAGACAAACAACCCTCTGAAATTGCGTCAGGACTCCCACTCACGAATTCTATTCCACTACTATATCTCCGCGATCTTACTTCTCTCCCTATCCTACCTAATGCACACCATATTTCTGATCCGTCATCAGATAGTTATCGCCATTACGTCCGTCACTACAGCGGTGGAGAATTTCTCCTAACAATATCCTCGGGGCCTCTCTATCCTGCCCCCACGTGTCTAGTGACAAGAATGTTCGGTTTGCTGGTTAAATAATTCGGACGACACGTATTCAGGGATAATTTGTATTTTTTTTTCTATTTTTTTATAAAAAAAGACAACGGCTGGTTTGTTTGAGGCCTAAATTAGGACCTTGGGGTCTTCGCACCAATATTGACAACTTTTCAATAATTATGTGTTTACTGTCTCTGAATTCAGCGGTTGAAGCCTATATATCTGGCTTTACTGCCTAACGTATAAAATTCTCGCCTTTTGCTCATTAAGCGCTCGAGCTCACTTCCATATCTATCGTCTCAGTAATACTCTATGCAATCTGCTATTTTGCATGTCATTACAATCTACATACCTTAGCATACAAGCCATCTTTATTACTTACCAAAAATTATCATGCCAAAAACTGGCCAAAATTTGGCACTGACAAAAATTGGTAATGCCTATTAGGCCACAAACCAAACCACCCACATGTCGGCAATAAAAAAATATATAAGTTCGGGGATAATTCGTATTTTTTCCTTTTTTTATAAAAAAAAAGACAACATGTCGCGCATAAAATGTATAATGCTACAACAGGTTTGTAGTTGCAATAAAAAATATATATACGCACATAATCATTGTGAACCGCAATTGAAGTATACCGATCCAAATTTCAATGTAGCATGCCCATCCTAATTGCTACCGCAACATTAATAACATTACACCTTCGTCTAAAAAACAAACTTGCAGCTATGTCATCTGATGTGAGGCTACTGTACCATACCTAGAAGTAGTTTTTTAAGGATTGGAAGGAGGATCAACTCACAATTTTGCCAAACAATATACACATTTTAGCTTAAGATTCATTTATCAAAAAAATTTGAAACATTTTAAGAAAACCAAATACAAAAGCAGTTACTTTAGAAACAACATAAATAAACACCCAACCAACTGCTCAAAGATCTGTTATATCATATTAATTGATTCCACTTGTTTTTGCTCACCATAATCCATGCCCGAAGGGGCCACCTCTGGAGGAAACCCTTGAATCAAGTGTCCTAGATAGATATGAACATTTGTGAAACAAACAAAACATCTATAGGTTTAAAAGAAAATGGTGGTTGCCAGTTAATTTCAAATATACCAAAATCATGACAACATCATGAAGTAAAAATACTTCCAGATTTGCTCAAATACCAGCAATGAGAGAAAACATACAGCAATAGTCTTTATATCATTTTCTTCCTCAAGAAATATTTCTATCCTGTCTACAACAAATTTCTACTAATTCTCGATTATCAAATGCAATATTTTGTGGTCAGTCACAATGTTATCTATACTTATATCAAAATACCACAATTGACAATGAGCTCTTGGTTTAAATTATACCCATTCTTGGATGTATGGTGCCACTGCATACTCTTCCCTCTCCCGCCGCCCCCCCCCCCCCACCCCCCACCCCCCCACCCCCAAAAAAAAAAAAAAAAAGAATCCCACGCCTTCCTGATTTGACACCCTGCTAGCCCTGAGGTGTTAACAGAGCATCATCTTCAAAAAACTGCTGACCACTAAGAATCCCAAAATACTGAAGACAAAAAACATAATTAGTCTGGGTAAACTTTCAGCTAAAATTTCTATTGAATCTTAATCACCTCCAACATCATGTCATTACTTCTATTAGTATAAACTATCACGACTACAGGTGTAATTGCATTTGAATCGCTGGAAGCCCGCTCCAGCCTATCATGGATCAAATGACCAATTAAATCTCCACAGATCATGTGTCTCTCGGCATGAGCAAGGCATCTAAACAAAAGTAAGCTGTTAGAAAATCGTAGAAAAATCTCAACCAATGCTTA
>WNHE01000926.1:0-10110 GCA_009805545.1 Oryza longistaminata
AAAGATTGTTTCTCCACCAGTGATTCCTCATGTGGTTTTCATGTATTTTTGTGTTACCTTCATTTCTGTTATTGCTCTGCAGTACTATTTACTTGGTGCATGCAATGCAGGGTATTCGATGTCCTTCAGAATGAGAGGTTGCGCAATATTTGGTACTCCAACATTGCCTTCATCACTACCACATTCACCATTTTTGAGCCGGAGAATAAAGAGATTTCGTCTGCCCTGAAGACAGTACTAGTACTTACGGCAGCGTCCCTTGTGCAAATGCTGGTGTTCACAATCATATTGTGCCCCCTGATTGTGGTCTACAAGTTTGGGTTGTACATCTCGGCCGGCATTTCTCTGTGGCGCCTAGTGGAGCGCGACTACGGCGACACCGTGGACGCGAGCAGGGCGAATCTGACGCCGGCTCTGGATGTCCTCTACTCGCTAGCCCTGCTGCAGGCCGCGCTCTTAGGCTACAAGGTCATCTCATCCTATGCAGGGAATGGGCTAGTGAAGAAAGTGGCTAAATCGTACGAGTTCGATGACAAAGACTACAATTTAGTGAAGGGCTACCTAGAAGACACCAAGATCAAATGTGAGAAGGATCCATCGCCCGCCGTGGGCAGTAGGAACCTGATCGCCTACGCCGTCGACCTGATTATCTCTGAAGAATCACGCAACGGCTACCTCGCTGGGCTCAAGATCCTTGACACACTGATCCAGAGTGTTGAGCCGTCAGTGGTAGATGGACAGCAGGTGATCATAAAGCACCTTCTGGTTGGACCATCCTCATCCTCCAACCAAATACTCCAGAAGCTGTTCCAGCCGCTGGTAGATACCAAGTACTATGGTAGAGAGGCAAGGGTGTACTCGACGAGGATATTTCGGGACATCGACGTGCGCATCGATCTGGAGCAGCTCCCGCGGGCGATTGATCACATAACATCCATGCTCAACTCATTTCATCCATCCGACTACGATGATCAAGGGAAAATGAATAGTGGCCAGCCTGATGACAGCTATAGAGAGCTTGTGGTTCAAGCCCTGTCTATCCTCCAATGGCTCGTCATCAGCGAGGGCAACTGCAGGGTCATCAGTGACAGCCCGGACCTGATTTCAATGATCATGGCACCGGTAACGTCGGACCTACTGCACCACATCAACCACGGAGAATGGTATGGCTCTTCAGTGTTGGGATCACTCAGAGTGATGAACCGGCTTGTGGATTCTCCCGGGGAAGCTAGCATGAAGCTACGCCGTCAAATCGCAAGCTCCAAAGAAGCAATCGGTACCATGGAAAAGATCCTCGAGTGCGACAAGTGTGACGAGGAGCTCCAGACACACGCCATGGAGATTCTCACACGGCTATCAGTTGGTGACACATCTACAAATATGGACACCGTAAGCAGAGAAAAGTTCATTAAGATGGTGTTAGACCAATTCACTAATGATAACAAGGACAATCGCATGAGAGCATTGTTAGACAAAACACTCTTCATTCTATGTATCAACATGGAGAGCAGTGCCAGGATCATCTTTAAGGTAAATGACAATATTGTTGACACTCTCACTACAATGCTCCTAGATGCTGAAAAGATGTCCGAAGACAGACTATGGGCAGCTGCAATCCTAGTTCATCTATGCATTCATTACAACACCGATTGGATTGAATGCCCTCAACAACAAGAAGCCATGGTTCAACGCAAATTCCCAAACGGCTACATTACGAGCCAAATTAATAAAATAGCTCTTCGTTTAATTTTGTGTAACATACGGTGATCGCCTTGTTGTGAATCAAAAGATATTCACATTAGCCATGTGCACTCGGTGCTTGGACGAAACGAATGGTACTCTACGCTCAACAATAGGACGACAACAACGAAAACAGGCCACAGATTGCTCGTGACAAGCGTGGTATGTTCCCCTTGCGCTGAGCAAGATTGACATACATTGAAACACCAGTGTGAAAGTTTCGCAAAGAGTTAATGTCCAGGGCAACAGCTCTCAATCGTCAGCAAGCACACACTACGCCTCCGACTGTTGAAGGCCGTCTCTAAGCTTGTTTTTCACTCAACTCTGCGTCACGCTGTATGCCGCACAATACTAATCATGTAGATCAAGACTTGTCTATCTATTTCAGGGAAATGTGCGGTCCATGGAAATAGTACATTTATTACCTTTCAAGGAGCTTAGGGGAATTGTTTGGAAAAATGGAGTATTCAGACCCTCCTCGTGGATCGCCTGATGTTACTGGAGGTGTTACAGTAAGATGGCCATATCATTGATGAGAACAAGCGGGGCAGCGATACATAACCTATTGATGACCTTGGAGACCTTGGTGAAATCAACTGTCCGATGCTTCCAACAAGTGTCGGATCTTGACGCTTCATTTGTTTTCAACGCAATAGGTTACAGTGATGACAGGAACATATGGCGTGTTCTAGATCATCGACACATCGTACTTTTCGGACCTCGTCGCCTCCATTGTGGAAGAAGCAAATGATTTGTGGCACAAAAAGGAGTGCAAGAATTGGAGATATTACCAGCTAGCTCGGCCAATGGAACCGGGTTGGGTAGACACTCTAGTTATTATTTTCTTTTCAGTTAAAACTCATTTAGCAAACTGTTTCCTTTTATTTTCGCCTTTGTGTGTTGAATCTTGTAATAAGTTGTTGTCACTTTTGGTGTATCTGTGGGATGCAGCCGCCGAGATACTACCCCTTGCATTATTTTGGATTTTTGAAAACCAATTTTTTACCTCTGATTCCTTGTTAAAGATACTCATGTTTCCTGTTTTCACTTTCGGTCTTGAAAAAAACATAACGTGGTCCAAAGTTTGTTACTGTAGTACTGTTTAATTGCTCAACTAATTGGCTCGTGTTCTCGATGAGACTGAGAAGACTGAAGAGGCCCAACGGCCCTTGGTGGTGCATGATTGTTGCCTGGATGCGTGATACGTATGCAGCCAACGCTGGGTGTCGATTGCTTGCCGTCTCTTTATATTTTCAGCTGGGCTTGGGATGTCCATCAGAGTGGACCAGAAAAACGTCATAGGCCGGACAAATGGGCGACTTCCGCTGTTGTGGCAAGAATCATTCAAATGGACTCAGTAGCGGCTTGTGTCGGTTAGAATCTCAGCCAGAAAGGAAGGAATTAAAGGGATTTGTGTAGGGGAATAGTTTCACAAGTTCTCCCTTCAAATCCCTTTCTGCTAGTATGTTTAACCGGAATAAGCTCTAGGAGGAATTTTTTAGGTGAACGGATTAACTGCTGATCGAGTTCCCACACTACTGGTTGGAATGAGAGAAGCTAAAATCTCACACGCAATCCAAAATAATCAGAAAAAAAAGAGAGAAATGCAATGATTCAGAACATTCGCGCAAGTGCAGATCGAGAATTTGTATAATATATTGACGAAGAGGTGCCGCTTAGGGGCAGCCGAATGCCAGATGCTTACTTCGAGCCTCCCTCGAAGAAATGGGTGACGTCCGATCCTCCGCGACCTGCAAAAAAAAAAAAAAAAAAAAAAAAAAAAAAAACCAGGGGGGACGAACCATATCATGGGTGGCATCAAAGGATGGCGGATGCATATATAGCTTGTGGTTTCTCTGGTTTCTCCCAGGCAGTGGCTGCATTCGAAGTTGCCTCGGAGCGGGATGTAGGCGTTTGAGCTTGTTGCAGGTTAACGGGAGACAGATGGGTGTGCGGCCGCCGTCGAGCTGGTGAATGGGGAGGGACAGACCGTTCGCGGCGCGGCAGAAGGCGAGGCCGTCCGCCGACCAGATGCGGCACCGACGGTCGGGGCAAGGCGGGCGGTCACGGCTGGAGCCGAGGGCGGCGCGGCGAAGGCAGAAGCGGAACGACCTCGGGGAAATTTCCCCGGACCAGAAGCGTCGTGATTACCCCCCGTGAAAACTGTTAGGGTGTTGGGCCGCGGGTCCTCTCACCCCTGGGACTTCCAAACACGCAGTTTATTTGGCCCATAAATCTTCCAGGCAAAACGCAAGGAGATGCCCCTCCTCCTCCTTGGATCTGTTTAGAGAACGAACGGTCTACCACATCGGACAGATGCTCCATTCTAACTACTCCTCCGTTTTCGAAATATTTTGACACCGTTGACTTTTGAGCACATGTTTAGACCGTTCGTCTTATTCAAAACTTTTAATGAAATATGTAAATTATTGCCTAATAAAGTATTTAATAAATGAAATCAAATAGTAGAAAAGAATTAATAATTACTTAAATTTTTTTTGATAAGACGAAACCGGTTCAAACATGTTTAAAAAAGTCACAACGGGCGTCAAACTTTCAAAAGCGGAGGGGGAGTACCATTCTTCCCTCCCGCAGTAGTATAGAGGTGAGAAGATGTACAACATCAGCGACCTCCCACACATAAAAAGACAAAAGACACAATATAATTTGTCATGGTTTGGTATACCACATACCTATAGTGTAAGACTAAATCTCGGCAGAAACCCACCCATACGCATGTCCTATACGAAACAACCTTCGATGTAGGCAGGAGGTTCCCGTAAGGAAACGACAACCAGAGTTCTACATGGAACGACAAGGACTCTTCGTGCTTGTATCCATATTGTTTCCCTGGTTCTAAACTTGGACAGGGACCCTATTGGGTATAAAGACATAAGCCCCCCTAGGAGGCACGGGGACCACACTCAACCATGAGACGAGACCACAGACAATCACGACACCTCAATGCACAACCAACACAATAATTGTGAATAAAACTTTTCCAGTGTTTTGTTACATGAGCGAGGTCTTCTCGTCTTACCGACTCCGATCAGTCAGTTTGTAGAGTTCGTACACTGCTCACCTACCCCCAGCCTTGTCGTCGGGGAACTCGTTCTCCGTCTGGAGGATAAAGACGCTTCTTGGACCCATTGCATACCTTGGTTGAATAAGCATCGATCCCTAGCCCACTGATCCTAGCCCCCAGCCGTGAAGTTGGAAAGTCCATTTCGCGATTACACGGCTTGGTTAATACGCACGCGAGAACTCTTACACGACCAGATCTTTCACTGGTCTTTCGTCTCTGAAGGATGACAAGGCCTTATCGGCTTTCTGGGCCGCGTCCCCCAGCCGAAGTGCGCTTAGGTTCCCTCGAGGCACTTGTTCAAAGATGGCAATAAAGGGACGGTAGGATAGGTTTCAACGCTAGGTGTCGTCGTGTGGTAGGGATATCTGGGTAAAACCACTTGGCGATAATTGTTTTACCTAGCCTAAACATGAACTTTTGGTGAATGTAGTGGGTAGGGAAATCGCTACATAACGCGCTGGTGGAGGACCAGGCAGTAGTCGTAACTCGACACGCCACGAGAAGTAGAAATAGTGGGAGAAAACGCTACATCGCTGGTCGAGGACCAGGCAGTAGTCCGTAACTCAACCACTTTAAAATGGAAGTAGTCGGAGAAGACGTTAGCATCGCTTGGTCGAGGACCAGGCGGTAGTCCCGTAAACTTGCGACCCACTAGAGTGGAAATAGTGGGAGAAACGCTACATCGGCTGGTCGAGAACCAGGCAGTAGTCGTAAACTCGTCCACTTAAGTGGAAGTAGTCGGCAGAAACGTTACATCGCTGTCGGGACCAGGCGGTAGTTCCGTTTACTCGACCACTAGAAGTGGAAATATGGAGAAACGGCTACATCGCCGGTCAGAGAACCAGGCACGTAGTCGTAACTCGTCCAAGCTTAAAAGTGGAAGTAGGTCGGAGAAACATTACATCCTGGTCGAGGACGCAGGCAAGTAAGTTCGTAACTCGACCACTTGAATGTGGAAATCGTGGGAGAAACGCATACATGCGCTGGTCGAGGGACCTGGCAGTAGGGCTAAACTGCATCGAACCCTAGAAGTTAAATGTAACCGAGGATCACTGACGATTAACTGGTGAGAATTGGTGGTAGGTCGTCTCTTCTCTTCGAATCATATTGGAGTCATTGGTAAGGTGCGAGAGATTGCTTACGTCTCTAGTGGGAGTAATCAGTGAGGACGAGCAGAATTATCCTCGACACCATGGAAGGTGCGGTGGTGAGAGATTGCTGTGTAAAACTGGTGCGAGAACCAGTGAGCGAGCAGAATTATCCTCGAACACGATGGAAATGCTGAGTTTGGGTTTATTGCAAGTGTATCTCATGTGGCCACATACTCAACGGTAACCCAACTTATGCATATCCGGATGTCCGTTCGTCATGTTGGGTGATTAATGCCGACGACGTTCAACGAGGATTAACCGTTAACAACCTTTTTCGATAGTCCAGCTATGGCCGGTTGCTATGAGATAGGTCGTCGGTCTTCCGCGTTGGCAGGTTGGGTGCGATAACTCCGCATTTGTCGAGAATGTTCTCGATAATGGAGTGTACTCGACCATAATCTACTCGAGTGCCATGTTGTTCCTGAAAAAGTATTTTCGCAGAAGGCAAGATATAATAGCAGCGAGAATAATCCGGGAATATGGTATTCCGAAAACTGGCATGACTTTTTCTAGTATTATCGGATATAACGAGCCAGATGTAAATATCAGGCATTTGTAAACCGTAAAACAAAGCATAATTTATGATAGAAGAAAACAGAGCGAGCCCCCAGCGTCAAGAACCGGTAGTTTGATTTTAACATCGGAGGACACTCGCGCAAAGATATTGTATAAGAAACATATGCTCTAGTAAACATAAATAAATTATAGATCTGACAATGCTGTATCATCTGAAATAGGTACGATAAATTGCATATAAAATATTGCGTACCTTTGTAGAATTACATGCGGATGTATCTACGAATTAGCAGATCAATTTAAAAAACTAATCTACCAATTACCTTGCCGCGTACTCTCGTTCGCGGTATCATGCGATCTAACATCTTTTGGTACGCCGCGGAGCTAGAGGCTTGAGTGTTCGATAGACGCAAGTTTTGTCGATGACGATGATAGTTCGATCTAAGTTCGGAGATGTACTTGGCAGGTTGGATCTCCCTCCACGCCGAAGGTCGTCGAGTAGCCCTTGTTGTCGGGATCATCTCTTAAACCCATCTCTGTCGAAATCCTGAGCACAAAATCCGCCCTAACCTGGCGCGCACACTGTCACCGTTTGATGTCGGCAATTCTGGTATTTGCCATAGTATGGGGAACCGTCGGTGGCTAGGATATATGCGAGCTAAGGTAAAAAGAGATGGGACGAGGATTTTTTATACAGGTTGGTGCCCTGTGGGGGGGGGGGGGTGGGAGCTTTCAGGTAATAACCCTACATCCTGTTGGCCGGAGCCGGAGGTTGCTTATTATTAACACCATACATCACACCAGTACATATATGTGGGTAGCCTATCTAACTGTTGTCGACATGTCGTATGAAGGTCTGACCTTGTTAGTCCGACAGCAGGGTAGTCTTCTCCTCGAATCCGTGCCCGGCGAGATCAGAAGATAGCGCTTTCGTCTCTCCTGACGGTATCCCAGAGAAACCGTTAGGGAATAGCCAATGGCCTTCCCTGAAGTCGATATCCGACGTCTTGGTCTTTGGCGTATGTAGGCTTGTAATGTTTGTCGGAGCTTTTCTTTGATCAATATAAGAATGCCCAGTGCGTTGCAACGGGACAACCAAATTAAACATAGATGGTTATGTTTATTTTTTTTGTGATATTGAGAACTTTAAGAAACACATATTCTAGGGGGTGATTTTTGATAACTTATTTTAAAATGTTTTTTAACTCTATTTGGGACCTGTAAACTGGGGTCATTTTATTCCTCATTGCGGCTCTTAAACAGGTAAAACTCTTCCCCGGTCGGTGGGTCGGGTTCAGGGGCCCATTCGCCAGCTCAACCATTCCCAAGTCTCCGTCACTCCCGTGGGCCCTCGAGTATACAACACTGTAGCATTTCTCTTAGTAATAAGTCTATTTAACAATCTCCTCATCTCGTCCCTTGCCCTTGATCAAATCATATCAACTCATGATAAATTGGGTATACGCTCCCCTCAACATAAAAAAAAATGTTAATCAGCACCTCCGTGGTTTAAGGTGAAGCGGTTTTCCGCATATGGGACCCACATGTTAGTAAGACATGGTAAAACATAAACAGTGGGCCCAGAATGTCACTTCCCAAATTCTACTTTCCCCCACGCTGCTCGCTCTCTCTTCTCTCCTTCTCCACGGCACTACTATAACACCCGGTGCAAACTGCTAACTGGCTCCTTCGTGGCCATACCGACTCGTATCCTCCTTAGCGACGACGGTGGTGGCTGGCAAGGAGGAGCAAAAGAGTGTGGTCGCCACTCCCAATGTCGTAGAGGTTGGGCAACACAGGCTTTAGCAATGGCAACGGAAAGAAAACCTTGGCGGCGGATGCATACTTTGGGCATGGCAGCCTATCAGCAGTGTTGTACACCATGGTAGGTGCTCTACTAACTTCTCCATGTGATGCCCGGGAGCGCGACTTGTTCCTACAACGTGGCGCCGCGTCGCCGAGCTTCCCATCCTCGTTTGCTTCGGACCACACCCCTGCTTCCTCTCTTCATCGCGCTCCGTCGCTGGCGCTCGCTGCTTTCTTTGCATCCCTCCGCACTTGTCGCTCGTATGGCCCGAGCTCCCACTCAGTCAGCTTCGCGGCGTCAACTTCGTCCCCATTACTAGCTGTCCACCTCGAGGTGTTGGCGGAGGAAAGGCAGTAAGCTGGAGAGGCCTGGTGGGGACGGTGGTGTGACCAGCAAGGCGGTCAGTAGCGATGGAGGAGGAGAGGAGGAATGCGACGGAGCCGTTGATGCATCGATCGTCGTCCTGATGTCGACGTCATCCGCTGTCGCGATGCACATCCGCGTCGCCTTCTTCCTCTGCTGATTGCGTCGTGCTCCAGGATGCCAGTGGCGCCGTGCGTGGAGAAGGAAGCAGAAGCGCCCGTCAGTGGACGGCCAACGAGGGAAGAGAGGAGAAGAGAGGGGATGACATATAGGTCCACTGTTATTTTTTAAAAGTTCCTTTTTGCGACTCAGCATAACCGCTTTTATATACTACTAATGGAGCTAATTTTGCATCGGTTTTTAAGTTGAGGTGAAGCGTTACTAAAACCGGTCCTGTGGTTGAGGAATGTGATTTGGATCGTAGGCAAAACACGAGGTAGCTAAAATAGACATATTGCCAAATTCACTTAAGTTTAGCAACCATAATATAACAAGTAAAAAATGTCAGTTCGGCCAGCTTTTTCTACGGCCGCAAGTAGACTGTGCACATATAAGCAAGAAAAGGATCTAGGTTAGACAAGACAGGATACATCGGGAAATTTAACTATTTGTCATTCTTGTGATATGGCAAATTAACATGATTTCCCATCCACTTTCCTATAACATGTGGTCCTCTTATATGTCTATAACATGTGAGCCTAGGGCAAATTCGTTAAACACCACTCGTAAAGTGGCAAATAGTTAAAGCCCCGGATGATCGCTCGATTCCAATCTTCTCCTCAGTCGAGCGACCGGAACGCGTGATTTGCCAAACGAGCGCGGCTGCCTCGGTACCGAACTAAACCAGATACGACACCGGAAAAAAATAGACAACGTACTAATTTTTTTTTGGCAATAGTAAGGATAAGGATATAATGTCGTTGTGTAACAATGAGACGCAAAACCCTTAACCCTCTATTTCATAGAGAGGCTAGGTAGGATAAGGACTTAGTTTTATCTCTACCAGATTGAATTGGCCAACGAGGAATAAGAATCTTATCTTTGTAGGAGATACTAATTCGTAAATGTCATCAGTTGCATAATCTAGAGATATTGTAAACTTATGCTATCCTCCATAGACGGCGTTATTATGAAATACCACTCTCCCAAAAAAAAAAAACTTTGGATTATTTGTCAATCTCGGACCACAAGCAGCAATTTTGGCTGCCCACATTGGCAGGGAACAAACTATAACATTGACTTAGACTTTGATTTAAATATGGGAGTAAAAGTTTTACATCATTTTGACGTGCATAAATAATCACCCTCCATTTTTTTATTCTAACCAGTAGTTTTCAGCCCTGCACACCCACATATAGTATATAGATAGTACATAATATTTGTTTACTGTAGACATTATCCGGGGAATACCCACTGCCAACAAGTAAGCATTCTCTACTGGGTCGGCG
>WNHE01000786.1:0-18023 GCA_009805545.1 Oryza longistaminata
CATCTGTGTATGATGCCGTTATTTTTTGAACAACGTTTAATCATTCGTCTTATTTAAAATTTTTATGCACATAAAAAAATATTTATGTCATACTTAAAGAATATTTGATGATAAATCAAGTAATAATAAAATAAATGATAATTACATAATTTTTTTTAATAAGATGAATGGTTAAAATAGTGATATGGAGGGAGTATATCTTACGATCTTTATAAGGTTCTCTGCCAAACCACAAAACCTAATGTATTATTTATTGGGTTTGTTGGAACCATGCCACCCTAATTTTGCAAAATTTAAGATATGCCACCCATATCTCAATGACATGTAGAACCCACATAAGTCGTCAATGACATGTGGGTTAGGGTGGCATATCACAAAATTTGTAAAATTTGTGTGGCATGGTTCAAATTTTCCCTTTATTTTTTTATGCATTCTCCAATCCCAACTCCATTTGTTAGACCATACCTTCACGGTTCTAGACACATGCTTAAATTCAAACTCAATTTCTTATACCAACCTACATGGGTTCTAGCCTCAATTCAATTTGTTATATCATACACGCACGGCAGCGCTCTTTACAATTTTGTCATTGTTTCGTGAATTTGTTATATCATACCTGCACGGCAACGCTCTTACGATTTTGTCGTTGTTTCGTGCAAAAGATTTGAACTAGACAACTATTCAAAATCCAAAGTTTTGATTTTTTTTTTAAAAGGAAAAAGTACGAATTACCCCCCCCCGGCCCAATCACATCATTTGCAACTGTAGTTTTACCTCCTGGCTCCTGTACTTGGGCCTTCACTCCTGTTGCACATCCAGGTCAGTCTATTAATGCTTCTCAGCTCATTTTCATACAATAGCTCTTAATAGTTGATCCTGTTAACTGCTTTCTCTCTCAAAATGAAAATTAGCCCAACTTCATAGATATTTTATCTACAATTAGTCAACTTATATATACACCTAGTGTATAAAAATTATACTCATACTTCAAGTACTTTCACAAAATGGTTTCAGATATTAAGAACATAGCTCATGAAAAATTAATCTTTAACCTTACAATATTTTTTCTGTATAACATTTTCATATGAAACTCATCAGAGATTGTAGTAGGAATAAATTAATGTGTTAGAAAGAAAAAAAAAGGCCATGTAATTAATCAGTGGCGCAGAGCTAGCATTGCCATGTTGATTTCTCGAGGGGCCCAGCATACTTAAGTGTTTAGACAATTGCTAGTTTAATTACCGCATATTAAAATAAATTAAAATATTTGTGTGTCTATGCTTAGTAGCAACGAGAATCACCTAACTAGTTTTGGTCCTAGGTTCGCCGCCACTTGCTTGTACTAACAAATCAAGGTAAAAAAAAAATCCAACTTGTTGCATTTGAACACATGCATGGATCATGGATGGCCGGTGACCAATCACATCATCAAAGAGCCATTTCACCAAGAAAACTACACCATTCTTCTATCTCACTGCTTCGTTAGATTTATGTCACAACTAACAATAGTACTTAGGCTGCGTTCGTTTCTGGGTGATTGAAAGAGAAAACACCTTGTATTCCATGCGCACGCTTCCCAAACTACTAAACGATGCGTTTTTGCAAAAAAATTCTATAGGAAAGTTGCTTTTAAGAAAATTCATATTAATCCATTTTTAAAATTTAAAATAGTTAATACTCAACTAATCATGCGCTAATGTCTCATCTCACTTTGCGTATCTTCTCAATCTTCTGTTTTCCTCTCCTCTCAAACTCAGCCATCACAGAAAGTGATTGTGTGGTTTGGTAGGGTTGACACTTTCAGATTAATCTGCAATTCTGTTTTGATGTGCATGCAAGTATAAAATAGTTGGTGTGTGCAGGGATAAGCTAAGGTGGGTCATGAGTTGCATAACAAATTAAAGAAGAACTATCTAGCTATATCTAGGTGTTATGCTGTTGCTTTTTTGGTCCTGACATTATATATATATATATATATATTACATACTGTATCAATAATCAATTTATCAATTGATAGTTTATTCAGATCGTGTGGGGTGTTATGTTCTGGTTAGGTGAGCCGTCGTCTTTCTATCTATCTGGAGTTTTGCTGTTAATTCCTTTGATGAAAGCAAGAGATCTTGTCTAGGCTTTAGGTTATTGTTTCGTTTCACTTCTCAATTTTTATGAAGTAATTTTCTGTGGTCGGTGAAGGTGCCGTTCTCCTGTGTGTCAGTTTGTGTGGTGACAATGCGTCATTGTGTCCTCGAGCATCCGAGAAAAAAGTAATTATCAAGATTGGCCTATTGGATCATGACTACTGTGTCAGTAGGAGTAGAGTTAATTAGTTCAGTTCGCTATCCTACCAAAATTTAGTAACATCGAAATTTTGTTTTGTTAGTAAACCAAACGCCACTTTAAATTATGATATACTAAAAATTTCAGTGATTTCTATCTATCCATCTTATAGTAATACTTCCTCTATTTTTTAATATACGAGACCTTTAATGTTACAATTTTTTTAATATATGACACTGTTAACGTTACATTTGATCATTTTTCTTATTCAAAATTTTTATGTAAATACTTAAAAGTATAAGTCATAATTAAAGTACTTTAATGATAAAACAAATTACTATAAAATAAATGATAATTATATATACTTTCTAATAAGATGAATATAAAAGTATGGTATATAAAAAAATAAAGGGAGTAGCTCTGTCCCACTGAATTTTGATAGTGTCTAGTCTTTTGCAATACCAAAGTATATAGCTCTCAGATATGAGTTCTAGAGTGATACGCTTGCTCGTGATTAATTTGATGGTCTCTTTGATGTGGTTATGATGGAGACCCCCCCTTGCCCATTCGTGCAATGGGTGATTTTCCAGAGTTTCTAAACCACATGCTTATGCATCGTCAGTCAGTTTCAGAAGACTCAACCATCACCAGGACACACCAAGTCAAGATGTTCATGTACATAAACAGTCAAGTAGTTTATCCAGAAATGACCGAGAGAGTGATTAATTAACTAATTAGTTTAAATAAGCTTAACCACGATATATGTATATATGTGAACGTTACAGGAAATTTCGAGCCGCTGCAGCCTCCATCACCGAATGGCCATATATGGGGCGATAATTGATTTACCAGAAAGTTCAACTTCGAGAACTCTCCGACTTGTGTTGCATTGACCGTCTAATACATCAAAGAAATGTAGAATTGGGAGCAATTTTGTGTTTTATGTTAGTAACATGTATATGAAATTCTCACGGAAAATGACTTAATTAGACATACAAGTTTATATTAATTAATACCAGTAATTATATATATTACTCCCTCCATCTCAAAATAGGTTCATTTTTCACTCATCTCACATATCGATAAAAAATAAAAGACTAGAATATCTCTATTTTATTAAATCCTTATACAATTATTCTCCATTTTATCTACTCCTAATGCATTTAACCTCTACTTTGATTGCTGAAAAATAAACTTATTTTGGGATAAATGGAAGGAATCATTGGATTTAAAAATAAATGCCTAAGATTTATCCATGTCACCAAAAGGCAAAATTTTACTAATTTTTTACTCTTTGTTGAATATGTAAGTAATTTTTTTACTATTGATGACATGAACAAATCTTAAAAGTTTATTTTTTATCCAACGATAGTTTTTTAAGTTTCCACTATATGTATGATTTTCACTACATATTTTCCCTATATATACTCCTCCATTCTCAAATAATTGAAGTTTAAATTCCCTATATATACTTCTGCTTGAAAATATGCTACTATATTATTAAGGTGTGTCTGGAGTCATAAATTTGACTATATAAATCATAATATAATCAATAAAAGGTAATTTATAGTCAAAGTAAGATGGGGGAGTGAACGAAGTCAGATATTTGAGAATGGAGAGAGGAGCCAAATTATTAATTACTACCCCGTAAATAAATACTACAGTTATCTTTTTAACTATGAACCTGATAAACTGTCTAGAAAGATATTTTTTTAGCATGAAGGTAGTAAATGATAAGGCCTCATTTTGGAACTGAGGAAACTTACGAGAATTTTAAAGGAAATGAACTAGTTCCTATGGAATTTTTTTGTAAGAAAACATGTATATCAGAGGAATCCTAAATTAGTTACAGTAGTAACTATTGTATCCACTATGTGATTCCCCGCACTTTACTGCAGGAATTACTAAGCAATTCTAAAAAAAAATTTGGCAATCAAGCAATACTATTGTATCAATTTTTTTAGATGATGTTGTATTCTTGCATGAGATTAAATATGTTTATTATTGGCGGATGATGATGTGGCATGGGTACATATTAAGCTTTAGATTTAGTGGGGTTTAACTTTATAGAAGGTATAGATTTGCCTACATATGTAGCTGTACCAAGTACTTCATCAAAAAGTATCACTAGTTTACATGACTGACTTTTTTTGCGATTGTATGGAAAATGCATGCATACGGCATATATATGTACATACACCACATCCATACACGCCCAAAGAAACAGCAACAATAAATCTGGAACATCAATATTTTTTTTGAGTAAATTTCATAAAACTACATATACTTTGCACAATCTATTACAAAACCACAGATTTTAGAACTAGTTTCACAAAATTACAGATTTAATATCTTTGTTTATCACAAAACTACAAGTACTTTGAACAATATATCACAAAACTACAGATTTAAGAATTTGTTTCACAAAACTACAGGTTTAATATCTTCACTTATCACAAAACTACAGATTTCGTGTCTCCATTCTCACAAAATTACATGTTTTAACAATGCTAAAACGCGTAGTTTTGTAAGAATGGAAACATTAAATCTGTAGTTTTGTGATAAATGAAGACACTAAATGTGTAGCACTGTGATAAACGAATACACTAAATCTATATTTTTGTGAAACAAGTTCTTAAATCTGATCTGTAGTTTTATGATAGATTATACAAAGTACCTGTAGTTTTGTGATAAACGAAGACACTAAATCCGTAGTTTTATGAAACAAGCTCTTAAATCTGTAGTTTTGTGATAAATTGTGCAAAATACCTGTAGTTTTGTGAAATTTACTTATATTTTTTTATTGAAATTGCAACCACCTTTATATAATTATAATTATTAAGATTTAAACATCATTTAGTGAAGTCATGTATCCACGACAATTCCATCACCACATCAGATTTGAGTCGTCGTTGTTGATAGAATAACCATAACAATTTTACACAAGGGCTATTTCCCGCCGGCCGGCTTGCCCTAACAACAGGAAGTTTCTTACAAAGTGGAATCCTATAAGCACCTTTGAGGAAGGGATCGATATTTCTGATAAAGTTATGACAATGTTTCTCGTTTGTTAACAGGTACGTCGTCTATAGTAAAAAATGTACCCGAGTGAATATATGTTCTACCAAAGGGGAATGAGCACTTGTAAATTTTCTATCCTCCATTGTAAATTTATCATTTGGGAATGAGCACTTGTCAACACATGAGAAACAGCGATTGTTGCGAAATTGATTGTGCGGATTAAGACTTGCAGGAAAATCTTGGCCGGCCGGTTAATGAATTTAAACTTGTGACCATACTTCATCGAGAAGTTACCTTTCATGAAGTATACATACGTTGTACACATATGTATTTATCTTCAAGATTAAAACGTTAGGCAATAGGCATATATGGGCCTGTTCACTTTGATACCATTTTCAACCAAACCAAATTTTGGTATTACCAAAATTTTGGCATAGTTGCTAAAATTTTGGCATAATTTCTTATATAGTTACCAAAATTTGACAGCAAACTAAATGTAGCCACTTTTTTGACAACTTTTATTTTTCAGCCTTTGATTTTAGATAGCAAAGAATACATATATAAAATATATATTCAGCATTTGCAAATAAGCCGTTTCATTTATTCCGCAAAGAGAAAGAGAGGATGAGGGGCATTTCAGTTCATTTAGATGTCAAAGTGCATTATCTTTTAAAGAGTGATAATTTAATGAAGCCAAAATAACCCGTCGTTGAAGATTGCATAGCAATTTTCTCATGGCCGCCGCGGCCGTGGAGGGAGCTGTTCGTCTTTGACGCCTCGACGGGTTCCCGCGGGTAAGGAGAAGTAGGGGCCAAGAAACCCTAGGTTTGACTGCTTTGCAGCGAGTACAAAAACGGGGCTCGACGGCGGCCATGTCGCAGCACTCTTTCCGCCTCCAAACCACTGGAGCAGCAGCAGCAGCAAGCAACCTTTTTTTACTATTGATGACATGAACAAATCTTAAAAGTTTATTTTTTATCCAACGATAGTTTTTTAAGTTTCCACTATATGTATGATTTTCACTACATATTTTCCCTATATATACTCCCCCATTCTCAAATAATTGAAGTTTAAATTCCCTATATATACTTCTGCTTGAAAATATGCTACTATATTATTAAGGTGTGTCTGGAGTCATAAATTTGACTATATAAATCATAATATAATCAATAAAAGGTAATTTATAGTCAAAGTAAGATGGGGGAGTGAACGAAGTCAGATATTTGAGAATGGAGAGAGGAGCCAAATTATTAATTACTACCCCGTAAATAAATACTACAGTTATCTTTTTAACTATGAACCTGATAAACTGTCTAGAAAGATATTTTTTTTTTAGCATGAAGGTAGTAAATGATAAGGCCTCATTTTGGAACTGAGGAAACTTACGAGAATTTTAAAGGAAATGAACTAGTTCCTATGGAATTTTTTTTTGTAAGAAAACATGTATATCAGAGGAATCCTAAATTAGTTACAGTAGTAACTATTGTATCCACTATGTGATTCCCCGCACTTTACTGCAGGAATTACTAAGCAATTCTAAAAAAAAATTTGGCAATCAAGCAATACTATTGTATCAATTTTTTTAGATGATGTTGTATTCTTGCATGAGATTAAATATGTTTATTATTGGCGGATGATGATGTGGCATGGGTACATATTAAGCTTTAGATTTAGTGGGGTTTAACTTTATAGAAGGTATAGATTTGCCTACATATGTAGCTGTACCAAGTACTTCATCAAAAAGTATCACTAGTTTACATGACTGACTTTTTTTGCGATTGTATGGAAAATGCATGCATACGGCATATATATGTACATACACCACATCCATACACGCCCAAAGAAACAGCAACAATAAATCTGGAACATCAATATTTTTTTTGAGTAAATTTCATAAAACTACATATACTTTGCACAATCTATTACAAAACCACAGATTTTAGAACTAGTTTCACAAAATTACAGATTTAATATCTTTGTTTATCACAAAACTACAAGTACTTTGAACAATATATCACAAAACTACAGATTTAAGAATTTGTTTCACAAAACTACAGGTTTAATATCTTCACTTATCACAAAACTACAGATTTCGTGTCTCCATTCTCACAAAATTACATGTTTTAACAATGCTAAAACGCGTAGTTTTGTAAGAATGGAAACATTAAATCTGTAGTTTTGTGATAAATGAAGACACTAAATGTGTAGCACTGTGATAAACGAATACACTAAATCTATATTTTTTTGAAACAAGTTCTTAAATCTGATCTGTAGTTTTATGATAGATTATACAAAGTACCTGTAGTTTTGTGATAAACGAAGACACTAAATCCGTAGTTTTATGAAACAAGCTCTTAAATCTGTAGTTTTGTGATAAATTGTGCAAAATACCTGTAGTTTTGTGAAATTTACTTATATTTTTTTATTGAAATTGCAACCACCTTTATATAATTATAATTATTAAGATTTAAACATCATTTAGTGAAGTCATGTATCCACGACAATTCCATCACCACATCAGATTTGAGTCGTCGTTGTTGATAGAATAACCATAACAATTTTACACAAGGGCTATTTCCCGCCGGCCGGCTTGCCCTAACAACAGGAAGTTTCTTACAAAGTGGAATCCTATAAGCACCTTTGAGGAAGGGATCGATATTTCTGATAAAGTTATGACAATGTTTCTCGTTTGTTAACAGGTACGTCGTCTATAGTAAAAAATGTACCCGAGTGAATATATGTTCTACCAAAGGGGAATGAGCACTTGTAAATTTTCTGTCCTCCATTGTAAATTTATCATTTGGGAATGAGCACTTGTCAACACATGAGAAACAGCGATTGTTGCGAAATTGATTGTGCGGATTAAGACTTGCAGGAAAATCTTGGCCGGCCGGTTAATGAATTTAAACTTGTGACCATACTTCATCGAGAAGTTACCTTTCATGAAGTATACATACGTTGTACACATATGTATTTATCTTCAAGATTAAAACGTTAGGCAATAGGCATATATGGGCCTGTTCACTTTGATACCATTTTCAACCAAACCAAATTTTGGTATTACCAAAATTTTGGCATAGTTGCTAAAATTTTGGCATAATTTCTTATATAGTTACCAAAATTTGACAGCAAACTAAATGTAGCCACTTTTTTGACAACTTTATCAAAATTTGGTAAGGTTGAAAATGACATTAAAGTGAACAGGCCCTATGTGTGTTGGTACGCGTAGGTAGGAACGTTCAATGTAATTGACGGATTCTGGTGTCTTTTCTTGACTTTGTAGCTAATTAGCAAACCGGTAGACTTGTATCGTCAAGAGTGAGGAAGAGCACAGTTTGAGAGAGTGATAGATCGCTCGTTCCGAGTCAAACACAAAATGATTCATGAGTGTGTGATTGACGTCGATCGATTTGTGTGTACTACTGTAGTGATCACGCGTGTGCCTGACTTCATCGTGAGATCACGAACAATACAAGGCCTTGTTTAATTCACGAAAAAAAAAATTTGGGTGTCACATCGGACGTTTGACCGGATGTCAGAAGGGGTTTTCGGACACGAATGACAAAACTAATTTCATAACTCGCCTGGAAACCGCGAAACGAATTTATTAAGCCTAATTAATTCATCATTAGCACATATGGATGATTGTAGCACTTATGGCTAATCATTGACTAATTAGGCTCAAAAGATACGTCTCGCGATTTCCATGCAAACTGTGCAATTAGTTTTTCATTTTATCTATATTTAATGCTCCATACATGTGTCTAAAGATTCGATGTGACATTTTTGAAAACTAAACAAGGCCTTATTAAAAAAAAACTCTGTTTTAAAAAGACCTAGATCTCTGCTCTTAAAGAGACTTAGCCTGTCCTTTAATTTTAATGAATGGAAGGATGGACAAGCACTTATTAATTTAGTTGATAGTATTTTTTTTATTTGAGATAGTTTAGGAGACCAAATATTAGTCACAAGCTCTCTCAGATATAAGTTTTCAAACAATCTCTGATGGAGACAGTTTTTATCAGAATTGTAAAGCTTGACGGGATCTATATCTCTCTTTTACATTTTTACATTTGAGCCCATCTAAGTATCTAATTATATATATATGCTCTAGTATCTATTTTTTACTTGCGGTTCTTTATGAAGTCTAAACTATAAAAAATATATATAAGTCTGAAGGTGAACCAAAACTATGTGAGATGCTTACAATATTTTCTTTAATATAACATGGTTAATATTTTTTTGCTAAACAATAATTCCTGAAAATTAATATACATGTACAGATTAAATATTTATTTTGGATAAATAGATTAATTTGAATGTCCCCCAAGTACATAATGATCAACAACTACTAGATTGGACTAGATAATGACAAAACAGAGGAAGTACTAACGGAATAGTGCCAAAAGAGAGAAGTGTAAAATTAATTTCCATACCACAAGCGAATTATGGATGCAAGGATTGGTGAAAGAAAAATGTTCTCAAATATTAATTCCATAACAAACCTATCTAACTTTTCAAAATATATTATACTGATTTATAGTCGTTGTCAAAGCGGCATATATTTCTCTAAAAAAAATGGCATATCATTTTTGCGTTTGAAGAGTGACCGCGCACTTCAACTATTAGACGCATGTGTAGATATTCTACATTTGAATATTCATTCATGCTCATTTATTCCACACCAAATATCCATTTTGGAAAAAAAAATATCGATCAACACATGCACATTAGAGTGCGAAGAATACGCGTGGAAAACACGTACACTGATCAAGGTTTTGTATGATAAAAATATTATCTATGCATAAAACAAGAAGTCAAATATTATGTCTTCACTACCTATGAATAACTAGCTGTCTTATTAATAGCATATAGCTAGACATATCCCAAGCTAGCTAATTATAGTAATTAAGCAGCACAATATACCCTTAAATTTAATTCTTAATTAGGGCTAGCTTGGAACATGAGAACATTAAGCGGTAATTAGCGTTTACTGGACTCCCTCTTTTTTTCTCAAGTCAAACTTTTTGTTTTTTTTTAAAAGTTCATGTAGTTTAACAACATATAAATTATATATTATAAATTTATTTATGATGGTGAATATGATATTAAACTATATAATTTTTTAAAAACTGATGGTAAAAGATACATATATACTGTATGTTTGTTTGTCTTAGGAAAAAGCAAAGCTAGTGAAATAATCCTCCAACACATATTAAATTATGTAAATTAATAACTCGCCGCCGCATGCAAAGCATATGGTCTAGCTAGCACGTGTGTTGCACATACACCTCGTACCATTGAGGCCGCACGTCCACGCATCATTTGACACGCCACATGTTAGTAAATATAATAAAATTACTTAATTAATAAATATGTTCAAAAATAGAGCATAATTAGTTAATTAATTATCTCCATATATAAAAAGAAGAGACAGTCGACCCGCCTGCAACCTACTGGGTCCCTCGCATGGAAAAACTGTTTCTGTGGTAGTGGTTGTAGTAGTGGTAGAGAGCTGCCACGATATGCATGCACAATATGCTACTTTGACTAGCTACAAATATAACAGAGAAAAATTTTACAAATGGCCTATATGGAAGATATATTCTTTTTATTCGGACTCAAGGAAGATATTTTTTTTTATTTATGGTTTATAAGTTAAAAGACCCGCGACGACTGATGTAAGGGAAAATAATTTTAATGTTGATTTTTGTACTTTTACTTATAGTGGTATGGAAGTCAAAGCTGAATGATTAAAAACGCCTGAAGAATCCCTATGCTAGTCTTAAAAATTAAATTCTAAATTTAAAATTGGTTATATGTAGCTCAAACAATCATATATATGTAATTTTTCATAACCTAACCAACTAGTCACTAGGTAGTGGTCATATCTATAATCTTTTTTTTGTGGGAAGTGGACATATCTATAATTAAAAAATAATTATTGTGATAGATTGAGATGTGGAAGATAGTGAAGAAATCGACTTTAAGACATATTAATTTTTAAGCGTTAGAAGTTATTATATTTTTATATCGAGCGAGTATACAAAACCTCTCGGTTAATAATGTTATATATTAAGTGAAATGACGAGGATTGACAAGCCGCATTCAAGCTAATTAATTAATAAAAAAATAAGAAGAGCAGTTGAATTTGTATGCGCCAATCATGCAAATTTTGGATTTGAGCAAAGAGATATACTAGCTGGTTTGCATATGGATGCGACTTTCGTTCTCTCCCATTGTACGTAGAAAGAAGCTGATGTGAGCCGTGAGCGTGTGTCCGGCTAAGGATGATCATCATACGTCATGGATGATCTTAGTATTATATTATTTATGTTTTTTTCTGGAGAAACTATTTCTGCTTTCCTTCTTTCCCGTTGGATATGTGTTCCACTGTGCTGTTACATGCACGCTGGATACATATATATTCATCACTGCTTCTTCCACTATGGGTATATATCCGTAGTAGAAGAAGCAATGATAAATATATAGGAAGAGAAATATAGTATGTAACTGAATGATTGTATTAGGTCTCGGTCTCTCGGGGATGATATATGTATAAAGATTATATGAGTAGAGATATGAAAGGATTAGCAATAAAATTGTCAAAAAAAAAAAGGATTAGCAATAAGAAATGGTTCTAAACAAATTAATCTTATCCTAATATTTCTACAACTATCATATATCCTCTAACCGTCAGGAACACTAAAATTTATCTTATAGGAAGATCAATAGTGATAAGTCGTGTTCAAAATCTATTGAAATCACAATAAACCTTAGTGAAATTTGTAAAATCATGGGAGAGAAAGTTTGAATCTACTTGCGCTTCCAATTGTTTACTTATTATCTAATTAGCCGCAATGGAATTCAAAATTAAAAACCTAAATTTAGAGTTAACTTTGGCTCGAGTTATTTTTATCTCTTAGTCTGTTCTTAGTATTAACTTTTAAACCGCTAATAACTCAACCTAGAATAAGATATGACATATTCTAGTGCAACAAATCTAGATAGAAATATGTACAGATTCGTTAGATTCTTATTTTAGGTTAGTTTTTTTTTTTTTTACACGGAGGGAGTGCATTTCTAGCTAGCACAAGTCTAAATAAATAAGATTAAGAATATAGTAAAGTATAAAATCATGTTTACCTCATATAACACACAACTTTATCCCATGGGAGTACCTTAGATCCAGCGACTTGATTATTGTCCTTTTGCACCTGGGATATGAATGAAGTGAAGTACAAAGCACACTGCACTCAAGGAGAGTTTGGTAGCTAGTAGGATCTTCTTAGAATCTAACTGCAACCATCAGCATCTATCTCTCTCCTCTCAATTGTTCATACGTAGGTCTCATTCTTTAATTTCTCTCCTGAATTTATTTTCCTTTAGCATTACGGCATCTGCATGCACGCGTGCAAGTGCACATGACATAAAAAAAAAGAGCAAAGTGAACAACATTTTTTTTCTGTAAATCCATAACTCTCTCATTGGGCTCTTTGCTCGGTTGTGTCTATCTGGTTGGATGTAGAGGTCGAGTTTATCCTATTTTCTAAGAAAAAAAATTAGCTCTTTGCTGAATTTTCTGTTTTTATTATAGAAAGTACAAAGATCAACCACAGGGATATAGAGCCTGTTTGAGGAGCTTAAAATTCTGAGAAGCAGCTAGTTGGTAGCCAACTTCTAAGAATATAGAAAAGCTGGGTTTTCCAGTTTATAGCTTCTAGTTCATTTCCTGAATTCTACAATTACAGCTTCTTAGAATTTGGACCAAAAGCTAGACTGTTTAGAGGAGCTTCTGACTCCGGGAGAAGGTGCAGAAGCTTCCCCACACATGCAGGGACAATTTCCATCCATCTGAATGAATGGCGCCAATTGGTTTGAAGGTTACTCATAACTATTTTGATGGTTTTTTAACAAACAAGGGGACATCACTTCATCTCAAGGGATCAAAACAGTTCGCTATCAACGCACCATGCATTGTTATAAACATTTTGCGTCAGCATCACCCAGGACCAAAAATAGTTCCTTACAGCTAGAGTTCCCTTATGTTCTGTGATGGAACTCACTTATATGCTTGAGGCCTTGAGTCAATTCAACCACTCATTTATTAATTGGCTCAATTTTGGTGACAATGGTTATCACCATGGTTGCTTTCCCGAATATTGCTGACATGTGTTTGGTTTCCACCTTGAACTTGCAGCAAGATTGTGTATCTTGGGTAACATCTGAATAAAAAAATTCAGTCATGTTTGGTGGAGCCATTCTTCACATTTTTCTTGTCCCATAGTCTTGTAATACCTGCTGGCTTTCTTACTGTTTTGCATTGTCCTTACCATGAATATCCATAGCTTGTATTTCTCTTGATATGTGGGATGAAAATTCCTACCAGCATTCTAATAAAATCCTACAAGAACTTCTCCAGACCATAAATCAAGTTCTGCAAAAGATATAATTTTTCTTCAGTGAAAATGCATTATATCATCTGCACAACAGAAAGTTTGGCGCCAGTTACCTTCAAGCGTATCACCTTCCGTATTGCCAGAATTAATCCTGGCATTAGGCACTGAACATTTGTCACATCATGTCTTAAGGTGTAAATCTGGATATGTTGGTGATTGGTCAATTCAGTAGTTAAAAATAGGTGGTCAATTCAGGGACATTTCAAGCAAAAATATTATTAATACCTCTCCAGGGCCTGAGAAATTGATCGATGTACTGGAAGCAAGGCCTGGTAGAACCATACTGTGGACACGCACCCCATCTTCTCCAAGTATCTGACCCCTTGCCTTTTCCAAAACATTTGTCCATTAGTTTTGTGAAACAATATTGTGCAGCTGTAAGCTGTTGTAGAGGTGAAAACTGATTCCAGTTTGTACTTTCACTGTTTTAGAATGAACTGAACAGATTGCAATGCCCGTTTCTGTATCATTAGATAGATAGCAATGCAAAATATTTTTCTCACACTTACTGGATTATCGGAGTCCATATCTTCCCTGTTGTATATCTGACCAAGATCTGTTATATTATTTGCAATCTGTATTGCATCTTGTGATGGCAAATCCTGTCAATTTCAAACATTAGTCTATCAGCCTTTGCACACCTGAGCACTTGTCTAGTATGTAACTATGTATTGACAAGAGTGCTTCTAATGCTGATAGATGATGTTGTGCCTTTTCCTTTGGCATTTGATTGATTGTTAGAATATACAATGTTTATTGCACATGATGTTCTGTATCTGGTGGTTTTAGAAGGCATATTTATAAGGTGAATTAAGAGTTACATGGAAAAGCCTATTACCGATGGGTTAGGTCTTGATTCCACTATCTCGACGTTGTTGTAGTGGAACGAGGCCTGGATAGCAGCTTGCTGTAGGAGCACTGAGCCAATTGATAATGTTGGTGCGACCAAGCAACCCTGATAATGAAATCAGCACAAGATATATGATAAATGCAGCCCTAATAATAACCAATGTTGTTAAAGCGGTACATATATGATAAATGCAATAATGATAATATGTAGTGTTACCATGCTTGCCTTCTCGCAGAATGCTGACAGCTCAGTTACTGTATCTAACTCAATTTTTGGAACGTACACCACACTGTTTAAACCAAATGCCGCTGCCTGTTTATGAACCATGTACAGAATTAGATTTCAGAGGATTGTACAGAATCTGAATGACATTATACTTCTTTATCAGTGTTGGGCAGTGTGCTTATTGAATTAGAATGCACTCCTGTGGTCCTGGTCACTGGTACTGGATAGCTCATTGTATGTGAACTGTTACATTTTTCTGTTATTTGGTTATGAAGCAAATAATTCTTTGGCTCATATAAACTCATGAATCGATAATAATGTAACTTTCTAGATTAATAAGGTTATACTTTGGACAAGATTCAGTTATATTTGCCATGATGCTTCCCGTTGAATGGATCGCATTGGTGTGTACTTTGTATAGTCCGGTATTTCACAATCTCACTTTACAATGTAACTTACTTTTTCCCCCTTCTTGTAGGTGGATTGCTTACCTGTTTGACATTATCATAAACAGTTGAAGGTTCACTAAAATCAACCACCACTCCAGTTGCTCTGGTCTGAAAGACCATAAGTTTCAATTAGCAAACCCGTGCAGTGTATAACAGTGCAACTGTACAAGTGGATATAAGCATTTTATAGTACAATGAAGAGGCCAATACTTGTGCAATTGAGCCCAGAACCATTGTGAGATCATTGAGCACCGGAATTTCCAGGGCTTCTTCCATGCCACTTATCTAGAAGAACAATGCCGGCATTTATAAACTGTAAGAGACAAAGAACAAGCAGCTATTGCAGCAGGGAGACAGCCTAATTACAAGGGAAATGGCGCATTGAGTGAATGGTGAATACCTCTCCTGCATCTAGGCCTATACACTGAGAATCTATGGCCCCTGCAAGCTCCATTCCCCTTGCTTTGCTTACTGCCGCTATTGCCGTTCTTCCAATCTCTTTTGTCGCCCCAATGATAACAACCTTTTCAATATACCACCAGATTTTGCCTTCAGAGGAAGTTGCAGTGCTATTAGAGAAGAACATCCACAAGGTCATAGCCCACAGTACCTTGATTGTGCTCTGAGATGGCGGCATCTGCGTTGAGCAGAGGACCTTTGCTGCATTTCTCCTGCCAATCTTTCCGAATGTTCTGGTATGAGCAGAGTGGCATAAAGTAGCCATGATTTTGTTCTGAAGACTGAGCTTACATGAAAGGGAGGTTCAGGTAGTTATGTTCTCTCTATTTCTCTTCGCCTGACCTTGAGCTATCTTATCCTGTTGTGAACGCAGCTAGCGTGTGGCTTGAAATCGCCTCGGTTGCACGCGTACCGGCCAGGTTACCATACCGTTTGGGTGTTTGTTAGTTTAGAGGGATTGACGGGAATATCTCCACGCTGCAATAGATGTGGAATTTAAATCCCTCTTAATTGTCTTTATAGAGAGATTAACTGAATAGCAGTGCTGTTGTAGTAGCAGTGATTGACGTGTGGACCTGGCTGATGTAGTAGTAGTGGCTGACGTGTGGGCCTCAGCAGTACTACAGAGAGGATGTGCATCCACTGAATAGGGCCTTGTGTTACTAGCTTCCCATGGTATTGTGGATACAGCGCAAATAACCCTGTGAAATTAGCGTTCAAAAAATTGGAATTCAATATTTTTAACCCGGCGGTGGTTTCACTGTTTTGGAACGATTACCTTATGGTCCAGACTCCAGAGCAGTTTGATTTTTTTTTTAAAAAAAGCAGTAGAAAATATTGGGCGAAAATTATAGGAATATATATAGGAGACATTTAGAACATGTAGAACTGACATATTGATGTAATATAGGAAAATTCGGCATGACCTTTGCTTTTCTTTTCTTTTTTTTTGCATTCAGCAATTAAAAATCCCATTTATTATTTTGTCATTTTAATTCATCACCAGTTTGGCTATGTTAACTTCCTCTTTTTCACAATAGAATTCTTCACCAAATAGTATTACAATTTAAGTACTACTTACAGGATTATATTCTGAATTTTTCTCTTTATTTGAAAAATTAAATCCGGATGAAATTTGACAAACCGCACTGCCGGTTACTCCTACCGGCACGTTTGGGTCGAGGACGCGGGGCCCTCGTCTCGTCTGGCTACTGAAGGAGCCGGTCTCCACTGTCACTGGAGGAGCCTCTCTCCAACGGTACAAAGGGAGCAGCTGGAATCTTCCTTCCATTGGTTTCACCTGTTTAGATACAGGCAAGAGCCTGCATACGACAGCACGTGTACTGCTCCGGAGCAATTGGGCTTTCGCTTGCGTCGTGGACCTTCGCGGGTTGGCTGGCGTGCGGCCGTGACGACGGCGGTCGTGGTGCCTGGCGCTTGTCGCTGGTGGCTGCTGCTGCTGGTGTGCTCGCTCTGTTTGCCGGTGGCGCCGCTCTGGCGGCGAAGCAGCGGAGGTGGGCGTGGCGGCGGTGGTGCGCGGCCGCGGCGCTGTCGCGCGGTGCGTGCGAGAGATCTACGTGGTGGCGGAGGGGGAGACGCTGCACAGCATCAGCGACAAGTGCGGCGACCCGTACATCCTGGAGCAGAACCCGCACGTCACACGACCCCGACGAACGTCTTCCCGGCCTCGTCATCAAGATCACGCCGTCCAAGCCCAGGTAGATTACCACAAATCCACATCGACACGGGATATGGACTCCATCGCCCCTCGAGGGATGAACTGGTCAACGTGTTATGAAACACACAAGTGTTTTCGTCCGAGAGCATCGCGCAGGCCGTGGAATGATCGATTGCATCAAAACGCGCGCGACCTGTATTCGATCGATGTAACCTCTGCAAATGTAACTGGCTAGGAACATCAGTTCTGATTTGTGAATATACATGCACGCGACCATAGTGTATTCTATGAGTAGCTTCCTCTGGCATCCGTTTCTCGCCTGAGATTGTGTCGACGAATTCGCGCGTTTTCAAAGACAAAATGCCTAATTTTGCGTATCAATTTGCTCTGCTTCCGTTTGCCTCGGTGAGCCGCCGAGCAGAGAACGGTGGCCGAGGCCAAGGCGGCGGTGACCGCGGAGAGAGGGACACGCAGCGGAGGAACGGCGCGTTGGGGTGGTGGCACGTAAGCCAACGGTTACGTACGCCGTTCTTAGCCGTTTCGTTAGCTTGTCCTTACATGTGCTGTGCTACAGTTGAGTTGATCTGATCTGAGTGTTGGTTGTA
>WNHE01000601.1:0-12623 GCA_009805545.1 Oryza longistaminata
GCCCTCTCCCTCATTGCTTCATTGGTTCCTAATTGAAGTGGGACTAAGCTAATGTCTTCTCTTACTCCTCTAATCCAATAATCATAAGACATGGTTAAAATTGGCACGGTCTTCAAAAACTATTTTAGCTTATAATTTCTATATACTATGAGGTTTTTAGCAATACAATTATAACCATATGAAGTAATTTAATCTCAATTTATGATATATTTTTTAACAATAAAGTTTATTTCATATTATAGCTCAGTGTTGGTCAAATGTTTAAAGGTTGAATCTTCAAATGCGTCACGCACTTACTATTTATGGACTGGAGGGAGTACTATTACCTAATTCAATTGGCAGCAACTGCTTTAATGAGCCTACTCCCTCGTCCCATTAAAAAACCAACACAGTACTGGATGTCGACATTCCTAGTACTAACGATCTGGACCGGAGGTAATGTCCGAATTTTCATTGTACTATAATACTTCCCCTCCGTCCCAAAAAAAGACAAACCTGGATTCCGTGCCCAATGTTTGTACTGTCCGTCTTATTTGGAAAAAATTTATGAAAAAATTAAAAAAGACAAGTCCACGGCATAAAATATTAATCATTGTTTTTATCATCCTAACCAAAATGAAAATACGAATTAAAAAAAATTTCATACAAAGACGGACAGTCAAAAGTTGGACACGGAACCCAGGGTTTGTCCTTTTTTTGGGACGGAGGGAGTATGTCACATCCAGTAATGATTCACTTTTTTTTTTTAGGACGGAGTGAGTATGGGATGATTATATATATGAAATATCCTATGAATTTTTTTATGTTATTTTTTTAAAAATGTACTAGACACCACTTGAGGAACTATTTTTTCAAACTAAAACTCAATATACATTTATAACCTAGTTTCATTTCATGGTCCCAGACTCCCCGTTGTTCCATCCATTGTATCTGCAGAGACCATGTACTTACGCAAATGCAAAGTGGTTTGGTGCACATAGCATGTCCTTTGTTTAATGGAACAAACAAACAATAAACAATATGGTCAGTGGGACTGAAGAGTATCAAAGTGGCTTCCACAGCAAAGTTATTTATGGAACAAACAAACAACTTTGCCCAGTGGTGTACCACTGTACACTAGTGGTGTCACAAAGCGAGAAGCCAATGGCAACAACAACAAACTAAAGAAAAATCACATATAACAGGAAAAGATGTGCACTTAACCAATGGATGATATGATTCTCATAAAAACGAGAGGGGGAAAAATAGTGCTTCGGCCCCAGATAATTATGTTTACGAGATAAAACAACATTATGGTAACCATACTACGTGGGAAGATTTTTCTTCGTTTACGCATCTGTAGAACCTACAAAAATACTTTGGCTAGAATTTTCCTGGAGTCTTATCAGTGGCCAAAAAAGGGAATTTTAAGGTTCGTATTTTCTATTGATGTTCCATGTGTCCAAAATATCATTAGCTCAACTATCACCATACGTATCTTCAGGTACTCAGTAAGGTCTAATTCGTCAAAGATGTGGATCAAATTAATGATCAATGCGAGTGAATCCTATTCCACGCTGGGGGACAGATATTCTCATACATGCATATAATGCTCGAGTTCATCAAACTTGCAGGCTGCAGCTACTGATGAACAAGTTGGATCGATATAGGAACAACTGAAATACTCCACATATTACAAATCGAACCGATCATAAGAAATTTAAGCTGAAATTGTTTGTTGCACATGATCAGCATCTTGAGACATATATTCTCTCTTCTCTCCGCTGGATCTGCTCGCTACACGTTCGCATGCAACTGGCCATAGTTGGTGATCTAACTTGAGCTGCGAGTGGCCAACAATTACAAGGCGGTCGAGCTATGAAACGCAAGTTCATAAATCACAATCGGTTTTGCAGGGATGTCTGGATTGCTGTTTGGTTTGCCAACCGTGAGAGGAGAAGCCTGGTGGACGTGGCGCCTGTGTCACACCGGACCCCCGGAGGTGTGTGGTGGTGAGTGTGACTGACATAAACGAGTGTGAGGCAGGGGAAATTTCGGGCCCAACGTGCCAGCCGGATCCGGGCTCTCGTCACGTCTCTCTCCCCCTCCCTCCCACAGCCCCCCCCTGCCGCGCATGGCCCTTGAGCGAACGCAGCTAATAAACTTTTGGGCCGGGGTTGAAACTGATCTCTTGACGAATCGCTCCGCGCGCACCGCGCTTCCAGTTTGCCACTCCTGTCCTTCGCTATGCACAGACCCGCCACGCGCGGATTGGCAGTTCATCCAGACTACTCGAGTCTGGGAGTGGGAGCGAGACGTAGGTGACCATTTGCCGGCAGCATTCAGTATTCTCAACGACAACTTTTCTTCTTCGCCGGTCACGGAGGGCTTAACTTTACATACGGCAAAATTGCATTTCACCAGAGACCTCAGTGCAAAATGCACACAGCGTCGCGTGCCACATCACCTTGCTGGCCCTCCACTTGGGGGCAGGGTAATATTTTTGCAAATATTTTCAACGTCGATATAATATTTTTGTAAAATATTAAAAAAACTAAAAAGAAAAATCGTCTCTCCTTTGACGCACCACTCGGAGCGGCCAAATGGAACCGTAGAAAGAAGGTGAATAGAACAAGTTCACTTTAGGTCTCTCTGTTTGTCGTCGAGTTCCTAAAAATTGTCCCTAAACCGCAATACCAGGCATATAACATGTTTCTAAAACTTCCACAAACCGGTATAAATAAGGTTCCTTAAAAGCGGTTTGGATGAACGGCTTTCAGCTTGAATGGTTCATCACGAGAGAGATCCTTTCTGTGGAGGGGCAGGGGGATCCTAGCATTGAGGGTCCCTATGGATGACCTTTATTGGACCATGCCTCGAATGTGATGCCCTCTCTGCTGCTCTTTTGTCGCGACTCCTCCGAGCAACGAGGCCGACTCCAGCGCTCAGATTCAGATCGTCGTGGTGGTCGATTGCACTCCGATCGATGGATGTTTGTTGTTCCACCCCACGACCTGGGTCTCGCCTTTGCGAGCCAACAGAGGTGTTTCCCCTTCCATCCAATCCCTCATTGAAGCTCCCACCTGCCAACATCGGGGCCTCCTAAGGTTACATTGCAAGGAAAGTAACTTGCAGGAGGTCCCCTCCGCCTACTCGCCCTCGCAGTCGGCAACCGGGCAGGCCTCTCCTACGGAGCACTTCGGCTAGGTCCTTGACCTCGTTGCGCCAGAGGGCCGTTTTGGAGGGGTAGGCGGGTGCACGCGCACAGCGGTGGCCATGGGCTCAATCTGGCCGATGAACGACCTCCACGACTAACGCTGACTTCCTCCTTTCGTGCCACTTGCCGGGTCGCTGCTGCCCACACTTGTGTCTTCGCCCTGCATGCAGTGCCTTACTGCCTCGTCGTCTACGCCTTGCTCCCGCCAAGAAAAGGGAGAGAAACCGAGAGAAAGAAGGAGAGAATGTGTTATGACATGTGAGGTCCACCAATCTTTTTTAAAAAAAAATAAGATTGAATTGTCCTGACATGTGGGTCCTGCTGACTCAACCACCACATCAACTGAAACCTGGGCATTTTCCGTCTGGGATCTCGAGTACACAACCGGTTTTTGTAAATTGAGGGACACGTTATATCTGTTATTGATAGTTCCAGGATGAATTCAAACTTGGCACAAAATTCATGGACCTAAAGGGAATTATTTCCTGCATGTTTGAATTGTAATACAAACTTGGCCCTGTCTACGTTCGTTGGACAGAACAAAAGGAGTTGATAATTTCATTGACACAGGTACCTGACATTCAATGCCACAAGATCATGATGGCAGAAAACTAAACATTAACGGCAGCACCTCTTGTTAACAAATCCATTGGATTTTTTGGGAAGGAAGCTGGAAACTATGTCACACAACAGCTTCAAGAGCTTGAGGCATTGGTGGACTAGTGGTGTCCTCCCGAGATGGAAGGGGATGACTCGTAGGAGTGGCCAATCCTGCCGACGGCGACGCCGAGTAACCTGCTCCTCTTGGCTCCCCTGTCCCCTGATGTCCTCGATCATCTTGGGCCACACGCCATCCTCGCCGCTCGCCGGGGTCGTGCGGCGACGCACAGCAGCGCCTACATGAGAGCCGCCACCAATCTCGTCCTCCGCGCCGCCCTGCTCGGCAGCAGCTCCACGTCGAACACCTACCGAGGTCCACTCCTCGCGCACCCACCGTGCGCGCCCACAGGCCAGGTCCACGTTGCCGTCCTCCGGCGACCGCCCGTCAGGATCTCAAGCAGGACGACCCCGAACGTCGTGCAAGTCTAGCTTCTGCGCGGCTCGTCCGCCGCCGGGGCGGGACGAGCCAGCTGCAGCAGGGCGGAAGTCGAGACGCGCGCGTTGCCGCCGGCGTCGATCGAGGATTTGAGGAGGTGAGGGTGCCGGTGGGCGAGCTTGCCGCCGGACACGCCGTGGAGGACGCGAGCCCCTGCGCCGCTTCCGCGCCAGCTTCAGCCCTCGTCTGGCCACTCCAGTTGGGAACACGCGCCGGTCCTCGTTCTCTGAAAGAATCCGTTGCCATCGTCATCATGTAGACATTGAGAGAAGAAGCCATGAGAGGGTCAGGAGAGAGAGGGTTACGGACCATGGAGGAAGCTGTGGAGGCTGCCATTGGGGACGTAGTCCGAACGACGAGGAGGAAGCTCGTCTGCCGACGCGTAGAAGGCGCGAAGGCTGACACGTTGGCGTGCCGCCACGTGCCCATCTCCCGCGCGAGCTCCCGCTTCCCGCCGCTCGTCTCCGGTTCGCGCCTTCCCTCCGCCGCATCCTCTTCACCACCACCACCCTCGCCAGCCTTGCCCTCCTCGCACGACGCCGGCGTCGTCCACGATGACGTTGTCGCCTCCATGGCCACGCGGTACGGTCGTCGACCGTCGCGCCTTGCCCAGCCATCTCCGCGGCGCCCCGCAGAAAGCGTGCACCGTCGACTCCAAAGCAGCAGCCGTCGAAGCGCCCGTCTCCTCCGCGCCAATCGAGCTGGTGCGTGAGCTGGCGCGCGCCTCTCCGGCTTCTTGTTCTTTCAGCCACAGTACTGCCGCAGAGTGCCGCGGCGACCACGATGCACTGCTGCGCCACGCCGCCAATGATCATCGCCACCATCACCGGTCATTGCTCCTCCTCCTCCCTCTCTTCGGTTCGTGTGACGGTCAGCGCCGCTGCCGCCGCCGCCGTACAACCATGTGGAGCTGCTCATTGCACCGGCGGCGCAGAGGGGCACCGCAAAGTTTCGGGGTTGCCGTGAACGAAGACGCGGGGAAGACGGCGGCGAGGCGCTTGGGGATCCGGCCCTGGAGGTGGTTTACCGAGCACGTTTGGAGCTTGGCAAAGCCTGGCCATTGCTCACCAGCGAGGCCGGCAAGGGCCCGTACGAGCGAGTTGCGCGCAAGATGCAGCGTCAGGAGAGAAGGGAGCCGGTGTCCTATCTCCGGCGGAATCGTGCCGGTAAGCCGATTGCCAGAGAGGTCGAGACGGCGCCGATTGGCGAAGCCGTGCACAGACTCCGGAAACCGCCCGGAGAAGCCATTGGCCGGGAGATAAGAGGAGCCTTGAGGTGCGGCGCCAAGGTGGAGAATCGACGTCACCGCAGAGAGCGCCGTAACGAGTTGTTCTAGAGGCTAAAGGACGAAGAGCATGGGAGGCCAGCGAGCGCCGCGACGCTCCAGCATCCCCGCCCGAGGCGGAGGCCCTTCGAGAACAACGCGACGGACGCGAGGAGGTGACGACGGCGGCGGCGAAGGGCGAAGGCTTCCGGCAAGTGATGCCACCGCCACCCTGTGGCGCAGGGGTCGGAGGCCTCCGTTCCAGAGACGGCGCGGCGGCAGGGTCGGCGCACGCCGACTTGAAAGGCGAGCAATGGCACGCGTCCGGGAACTGATCCGGAGCAAGCGACGGCGAGGCAGCTCGCGGGGGAACGCCGACAGCACAAGAAGAGCCCGCGCAACGCCATTTTGTTGTGGCGTGCGTGTGTGCAAGGCAGATGATGAAAACGGAAACGTAAGGGAGAAGCAAATTAGTTAATGTAGTAGTATGCAGCAGAAAGAACGCAAGCGCCATTGTTGTGTTCTACCAGAAGCAAACGGGACTTTGTTCGTGTATCCACGCAAGAAGCTGGGAGCCAGAGGAGTTTGATGGTGCAACGTGCAATGTGCGTGAGCGAATTAAATGGCGCGCGCGTGGCTGCGTGGGGAAGAGACTGCGGAGAAGGGGAGAGGAGACGGAGGAGGAGGGCGCGGGAAAGCGCGTCGCGTGCGGCGTGAGCCCATTTGCGCACCCGTGCGCACCGCCCGTGCTTGGTTTTCACGGAGCCCAAAAGGATTTCACGGACATTCACAGTTTCCTTCCACCGGGTCCGCGTAACGGATGGTTCTTGCTTAAAGCCGGTAGCGCTCGTGTCTTTTCTGCCATTAATTGCAGCAACGAAAGCAAACCTAATTCTTCAGCGTTCCTAGTCAGGTTTCCAACCGGCCGGACCGGGGTTACCGCGTCCCGACGGTAAATACGGTTACCACGTGTAACCGCAAAACCGTGAAAATAACCGTTAAAATTTATCAAAAATTCAAATTTATTTTTTTTTTTAATTTCTTTGAATTTAAGTTGAGGTTACCGCGCAGTATTTATATTATCGTAACCCCGTAGTAAGCCGGTAACAAGTAGACAACGCGAGACAGTAACGTAAACCCTGTTTCCTACTGGGTTATTGGTGCTTGTTTTGGCGTGTAGTATTCTGAGAGAGCGAGCAGAAATGGCCGGGAGTGGGTGTGGTGATCGGTGTTTGTTTTGCCTTTATCCGAGCGTCAGTCTGAACGAGCGAGCAGAACATGGCCGGGCGGCGGCGAATGCTGCTGCTGCTGGACTCTGCGCCTCTGCCCATGTATATTTAATTTACTTGGGGAAAAGGAGTAATTTTTTTCTGTCACCATATGTTGGCTGCAACTGGTCTCATTGGTCCTGCCTTCAGCTGGGGCCTTCTGGCTTCCTGCAGTGAGCACAGCTTCAGCCTTCAGGCATGCACAAATATTAAGGCCCTTCAGTCGGATTATAAATAAAGAAAATTTCGGCAGGATTGGAAATGCTACAGAAATTTTCCTATGTAGCTATTTGATTTAAAGGAATTGGAGTTTTTCAAATTCCTCAAAATTCCTATGGAATGGCTTTGTTGGCTATACGTCTTGAAGGAAACTTAGTGACGAGGTCCAACCTCTTGGTAAATCTTTGGTATATCTCTCTCATGCGTTTCATGTGTTTTTCCTGTGGTCCCAATCAACGATCATTCCTGGTGTTTTGCAATCATACTGTTTTTACATTTCATTCCTATCAGAATCCTATTGTTTTTTCTATTCCTCCGTTTTTTTCATTCTAACGTTCAAAGGGGCCCTTAGACAGATACCATTCCATAAACCTGTAGAGGAGAGAAATAGCTTTTAATATTCAATATAACAGATACTAGACATTATGTCATGCATTTTTCCACGCGATAGACTAACTCGCTCCCGTTCTTAAAAAAAGGTAACATACGTAAACGAATCTGGGACATAGTCGCGGTTAGACTTTTTTTGGATGAATGATCACTTTATTAATATATAAAATTGTTTACATTATAATAATTATTAGACAAAATTTATAATAAGAAAAATAACAATGTAAACAAAGAACATGGCTAAGGAAGACGGAAGTCAATGGTAGAAATAAAATCAGCAGAAGTCTAGATAGAATGAAAATCTATTCTCTTATTATTACATGAAAAACACGTGTGGAGCACTATCACTGCTCTCATATTCACACACCCTTAAGATACCTTACAAGAGGTGGTTTCATTCAAAGTGTACTCGTATCCATATGTGTGTAATATTCATGGTCATGGTACCAAGATTTGATTAGTACGTAGTAACCTGGAAGTCATGCATCCCACCACCACAATACCGGGCATTTTCCAAAAGTATATTTATTTTGATATGTAATAAACAATATTATTATGGAAAAAATCACTTAAAGGTAATTTAATGCAAACTTTTCATTCACATTTTAAAGTAAAAAAACCAATTACAATTTAATATTGCTAAATATTTTGTCAAGAGGAAGTGCGGGGAGGAGTAAAATTTCCCGTGGCGCAGCATGGGAATTTTTGGACCCCGGACTCCCATCACTGCCTCACTAATACATGTACCCCTTATGCATTTTTTATAATTATGTGAAAGTTTTTGTACTCCCTCCGTACTCAGAAAGGAAGTCGTTTGGGCAGGCGACACAGTCTCCAAAATACAAACTTTGACTTCTTGTTTCTATAAAGTTTTATTGAGAGTGATAATATGTTGTACTTTTATGAAAGTAATTCTTTCAACGACAAATCTATCATAATAATTTTTACATATTCAAACTCAACTAATTTAAGAGTTATTTTATGATTTATATTCAATTTGACTTAAACATTGTCCTAAAGACTTCTTTCTAAGTATGTGAGGAAAGTATAAGTTATTAACATTGCATTACATAATTACCCTTGTCATCCAAACCGCGGTCTCTACAAGATGTAGGTAACTTAGCTCATGGAACAACCCAATATGAAATTCACTCCTTTGAAAATTTAAACTTCCTATAAAGGTTTAACTCAAGATCTTCAGGTGGCTACTCAAGTCACTAGAATACATGTAATTTTCACAATGTGGGCATTGTTGTGTGTATATTTGTTTATATCGTACTTTAATTTAGCGCTAGCAATAGTTTTTAGTTGGAAACGAAATATGTGGGTTAGGGCTTTTCAGACAACGATGGCCAGTAAATATCCAGAGGATATGTGGAAGAATCAACTTGACCACTCCTTTATAGTTTTACTGACTGCCTTCTTTATCATCTAACGGCAAGATTATATGTTTTTGTTGGCCTTCCTAGATCATATTTTTCTAATGATGTGGAAAAACGAAGTTGCAATTTAGGTTTCAAGAATATATTATTTAACAACCACAGCGTAATTTTTTTTTTCAATCTCTCTCTCTTCTCTCTTCTCTCTCTCTTCTCTCTCTCGTCCACAATCAGCAAAATGAATGCCACATTGCTAACTCCTTTTTATTCTAAAATAAAACCGAATGAAAATCACAAAATAAATGCTACTCCATATTCTAAATAACTATAAATGAATTAACATACTTATTAAAATTGGTTTATTTTAGGTCGAGAGAGAACAGAACATTTTTTAGTTAACGGACTGCAGGTGTACTTTCACTGTGTTGTGTTCGCTGTACCTCTTTTGTCTGGCCTTTTGGTTATGTCAAGTTTCCTTTCTTTTTTTATATTTAGAATATTGACGCACACTGTATCTAAGAAAGTAAACAGGTTTGAACGGAAGGAGTTTACAATCCGAACGAAGGGAGTTATTTTGCAAATAAATATGAGAACATCTAACAAATAACTAAATGCCTTGATGCTCCTACGATCGAATATTTCTTGGGTGAGCTTGAGTTTACTACAACAACACTAGCCAGGAACCGGAGCTTCACCTATTCTGTGCATCCTGCAAGAACGTTGCTTGAACTAATCATCATCCGAGTATGTATGTGAGGGAAACCAACTAAGCTTTACCGGCAAAATTCCGTGGCGGTCCCAACTGCAGCTAGGGCGATATCCTGAGATTGTCAAACAAAGTCATGTGAGTGGCATGAATCTTCCGTATAGCCTTGTTTTGAGCAGCAATAGCAAAGATGCCCTCAGATTTTAACTAGGAAGATGCCGCGTTTTACCTGTCAATTATGAAATCCTTAGTTTGTTTCCATTACTGTATCACGGTCAACAGCATTCATGCGAGCAAAAAGCTCTAAGAATGGCATTATCGCCCATACGTTAGCATCTGATGCCAGATGGTCGAGGGAATATACTAGTTTTAGGAAAAATAGTAGAACTGCAACATGGGCACTTAGAAAATATTTATTCACCATACCTGGAACGGCCGTTATTTTCAGAACAGCAGTGGATCCGTCAATGTTGAAGTAAAAGAGCGATTTCAACTGAAATTAAATAATGTTAGCTGTTATCCATCCACTTCACTGAATGCAGTTCTCCTTTAACAGATACCATACATAGCTTACAGGCAGGCCAAGAAAGATAAAACAGAAAAGCTAACCAAGGCACCGAACTGACTTTGGTTGGGTGTAAAATGTAGGAAAATAAAATTCACACACTTCCCAATTAAGTATAACAAATATTTCTCTAGATGCAAGTTAATTGGCATATATTTAAACCAACATGTATCAGCATGAAAACTATGGCAGAGTTTCGTACTTAATGATTACTCGTACTGCATAAGACATATCATACATTAAATATAAAACAACCACAACAAACTATCAAGTGTCATTTAAGGGAAAGTGAAACAGGTCTAGTGAAGTTACACGACTGATGCATCAGGTGAAATCAACTTTCTTGCTATTGTCCTACATCAGAGCAAATGAGCCATAGCAGATTATCATTGGTATTGTCTAGTGAAAATGAAGATGAGTTATTGAGCAAAACAAAAAGGAAGAGCCTAGGATATTAAAAGGCAAAATTTGCTACTATTAATGTAGGAGAATCTACCTGTCTGATTGCCTTCTAGAAAATGTTGTCTAACACACAAATTCAACAGTAGAAAATGACTCAATGGGTAAAAACTCCTGAATTGCCTTGAGATGGATTAAGCAACTGATTACGAGCACGAGCAACCTCTGTTTTTCCGACACTTCAATGAGAGCAAGTCTTCTACCAATTCTTGCAGTTATAACTGTGATAGGTCAATAGGGAATGCCGGCTGCAATCATATTTCACAAATGTAAGAACATTCTAAAAGGGAATTTTTGAATCCAGTGCATACCTCATTTTTTTATAATGATGTGAACAATAGTGAACATAGCTAGTAATTTATTACTGATTGGCATCAAGAGTAAGGAAATGTAGCAATACTTTACTAAAACTAATTATTCATGTTCGCAGCTAGCTGAACAATTTAACAGAATTGATAAACCAAATTTTACCTGAGCAATAGTGCAGAGATCAACCAATCCTGTATCTCGGTAGTTTAGTGTTGAATGCAAATCATGCTCTCAGCTTAAATTACCGTTGCTTGATACCACAGCTAAAGCGACGCTTGCAGTTCCAATAGATCATCATGAGCCTTATGCAGCAGAATTAGCACAACACAACAAAGCCCAAGAAATTGTTGGTCAACTAGCATAATCAATCAATGCAAAATCATCTCACCCTGACAGTTCCCAACCCCACGCTTCCTATTTTCCAAGTTCCCAATATGCTTTGGATCACCATAAGAGGAATTGAGCTAGGGTTATGCCCATGATGAACCCTTGAAAGCAATTGCAAAGTGCGTTAGAGGCATCTCTGGTTGCTCCACACGGACCTAAGGATGATATAGAAAAGTAGGGAATAAGTCCAAAAGATAAAATCAATCCAAAAATGCTAAAAATGACTAATTGTTGACAGCTGAAAATGGACCTCAGATCCAGTAAAAATAGCTGGATTTGCTTCAACAAGTTGATCTACAGTAGTTGGGTCAGTAGAGAATCCTGTAAAAAATTCTCTCACTTGATCAACAACCTCATCATGATTGACAGCTCCAGCAGCAGACACAACCTAAACCAACCAGGCAAAATAAAACATTCAGCACTAGAGATGCTCGGTGATAACAAATCAATGCCTGTAAATTTCAGACTGGCCGACAAGTACCATTCGAGGACAGGTATAGTGAGTTGTAATGTATTGCTCCAAATCTTTCTTAGAGATCGATTTAATATTCTCTACAGGACCTAGTATTGTGTCACCCAGCGGATGACCTTGGAATGCTGCGGCATGCAAGTGATCAAATATCACCTCGTCCATCATTCCTTGCACCTGTCTAACCATAAACACATGTAAGCACAGATCAAGCATCCACAAAACACAATATATACATATATTGTATGTTAGATCTGATAAGCTAATTGCACGGGATCGAGCATGGATTTGATAAGCTAATTGCACTAGACCACAGTATGCATTCAGGAAGTTATTTAAAAACTAGGCACCGCTACATTCAGACAATCAATGTTCAAGCATACTTATCATCTTGGCCACCACCACAAGGCTAATATACAAACAATAGTATAATACCAACCATCACACTATCAGGGCAGGAAACATATTTTCTTTTAAGGAAAAAAAAAGTCAATTGTGCCTAAAGACAGCAGCCTCTACATGGACACTGTAAAACAATGCTGAAATAGTGAAATATACAATCATCCATAACCATAACAGAGTTATGGTAGGTACTATCCAAACCAAATGCACTAAAGGCTGCATCTTTGCTGGGATAGCCGATAACAACACCAAAAATGCAGAAGAAAAACATTTGCCTCCTACAAATTGCACTATACGGCAAGGAAGGGGGCAAAGCAGCAAAAGGGTGCGACAGCTCACCTCCTCCATCTCGCGGAGGATGACGCCGCGCTCGCGCTGGAGGGCATTCGCGGGGAAGCACGGGTACTGGAGGATATCGCTTAGGACGTCGAGCGCGACGGGCACGTCCCGCCCCTGCACATCGGCGAAGTAGGTGGTCTGCTCGCGGGAGGTGTAGGCGTTGAGGCGCGCGCCC
>WNHE01000505.1:0-14640 GCA_009805545.1 Oryza longistaminata
CTGCGACGGTTATGCATATTATGCAAGTCTCGATTGGGCTGTTGGTTGCCGTTCTGTAGATCTGTCGTTCAGCACTAATGGGTCCACTAAGGTTCTACGCCGAGTACTGGCCCAACTTATGCCAAGTGCAACTGGGAAACAATTTCGCCTATACTCGTGATAAGAGGAGACAGAACAGCAACAGACTAAGAAGATAGACACTCAGTCGCTGGACAAGAACAAGGATAAGAACATCAACTGCGAGCTCTACTGTTCTATGGTATCTGCTGCCAAGTGCCCCTTGTCTCCTAGTCTCACTCATCCTACTCATGCCTTGCCCCCATTTGCCCCGTTCACAACTGTCAATAGTATCTCATCTGTACCTGATTATTCGTAGTAATTGTGGTTTACTAGTGACCACCATGACTCGTGACTCTGAATCCTCTCGTTACCCGTCTTTAGTCTGCGCAGTATGCGCACCGGCGTCATTACTCGTGCTGCCTGTCGATGCCAGGGTTCCGCTTGCTCTGTACGCTGGAGACTGTGCAGCCTTCAATCAGCCAAATGTCTGGGATAGTGATTGTCGCTATGCCTTTGCAAGTTGCGACGTCTAAGGTTTCGTTGTTTCAAATTAGCTTCGTTATTGCTGTTTTCTCTGTAGTACGTAAATCAAAATTCTTCTAATAGTAAAATCGGTGCCAAGCATCAATAACTTGAAGACAAATGTTGGCAATGTATTCTTATATAACTTGTGGCAAAGTGCGACAAATTTTAGAACAACCGAATTCTTAGGCTCAATGGTGAGCCACGCTATGAAGAGTTGATTAAGCTGATGAATAACGCGAAGCCAACAAGCTCGCCCAGGGTCCCAATACTTCTTGTCCAGAAGCACGACACAAACATAACACTGGACGTTGGTAGAATAATGCATGGGGATGTAGAGGTATATTGCGCGGGTGCAGACTCGTACGTCGTGGCCGGAGACTCTCCGGTGGGCGATCGCACGATCCGGAGGCGGACGGGCTGGGCATAGATAGAAATGGTAACCGTGAACCCTATCAGTCTGCTTACACATAACCACGAGACCATTTATTTTAACTATAAGTGGAACTTTCGTGGCTGATCCACTTTTCTCATCCATGGCCGGCGTCGGTAGCTCTGACAACGCAGGCCGGACAGAGCGTCCTGGGCCAGGACAGCAGAAGGAGCTCGGCCGGCACGCCGTCGCCCCATCCCAACGGCTGGCGATCTAGGCGCGACGAGATGATGTGTCGTTCGTTTGACTCGATGGAGAGGCAACATGCGCAGGGGCGTACACGAACGACATGTGCACAAACCGCTCACTCTCCTCGAGTGTTGTGATTGACCTCTCCTGCTCGATCGGTACCTGTAACCTGAGCACTTTTTGGCCATTCCGCACAAAGCCTATATTCCACCGACTGTTTCTGAATGAAACTTTATCCATCTTCCACTCGTTGGGCTCTTCGCTCACGCGGGTGCAGTGGAACCTACTTTAGACAGTCACATCTCTTGCATTTATCACGTTTTTAGATGCGTTTGAGCTTGTAAAATCAATCGCGGAAATGATCTTGTCTACTATCTACCTAAGAATCACGCGCAATGCCCTAGCCTGGCTTCCACATCTGGCAGGTGAATCTGAAAGCTCGGACGACAACGCTGACGAGATAGACGGAAGCATCATCTGTCTGCAATACGGCTAGGTGGGGTCGACTGAGCGAGCGGGCGTCTCGCGGTAGGGATGTGAGACGCTCTGTGGCTGCTGGTATAGGCGTCGCGCATTCACGGTGGCTGCCTCGAGGGGAGCGGCGGCTGGGCGTTTCGGCCGCCAGTGCGGCACGACGTGCGTCGGGCCCGCACAAGTAGGCCGGCAATAACGTTCGCACGTCGTCTAAGGGTGAGCTAGCGCATCGCGCTCGCAATTTCGACGAGCAGAGAAAACCGAAGAGTATGCTGCGTCTGGTTGGGCCACTGCTACGTGCCGCAGGGCGCTGCGGTGCGGTGCCGGTGCGATGTGCGTCGTCGGCCGGTGGACTGGGCCGGCCGGGCGCATCTAGCGTCGAACGCTGGGTCTTGGGTTGCCGAGTTGAAAGGTTGAGTGAGGTTTTAGCCGCGGCGAGCAGTGTTGGCAGCCCGGTACGCGCCGTGCGTGGCGTGGCGTGGGGTGCGCGTCCAGCCCTCTACCTCTTTACGCCGCCACAGGAAATGTATATGGGAGTGTTCCAATGGACTCCACATTGTTGGCCCGTCTCCTTCCTGGATAGCTAAAATATGCGACCGGTAGCCTCGCCTGTGGTTTGGCGCGGGCTATATAAATACTAGACTACAGAATTTTTACGGAGATACAGGTTTTTTCCAGATCGTTGCATTGGGCCTAGACAGAGTTTGGTTGACAACTGAACTTGACATGTTACAGGCAAAAACTGCACAAAGGTGATTATGAATTAGATGATGCAGAAACGACATCTGATTATAGATCTTATGACACCTGGAGTTGATATCATGACAGTGCGAGGGGAGTAATGTAAATATTCCGGCTGACAATGAAAATAGTTTGGCTGCGCTGGAAGGTTGAGCGATGCACGGGATCTCTAGGGTAACCCCATTTCGTTATGCGCGCTTGTTTTTGTCTGCCTCTAAATGGTTGGTACGGACGACTGTAAGCTAATTAATAAACTAGGTTAGTCGCAGACTCTTTGCATGTAGTGAGGCTTTGGTGTACGTACGAGTGTATAGTGTCTTTGGACATGTATATCCGACGTGGCTCATGAACCTACAATGGGCTCGAGACTGGCGGGGTCTAATGCTACGTCCGCGATACTTGCTTGTTTGTTTCTCATGCGCTTGATCATCGGGCTATCACACTTTGTTCCGGAAGTTGATTTGCATGCCTTTCACGCTCACGCCACGTCGAACTTTTCCGCTACAACGTGCAATTGGACACAGTAGCGGACTACCTACTATGTCTCGGATGTGGCATGCTTCTTACGTTCTATCTAATCCAGTAGTAATAATAAATTAAGTAAAGGGCTGCCATCCACTAATTTAAGACGTCGTGCCCTGAATAAATCTGGGATCGATCAGTCGATCAAACGCCATCACAGCTTGAGGCAGGAATTAGCGCGGACAGCAGCACGCAGCCCAGAGGCTCTGTAGAGCCCAGGAATTGCCTCAGACTGCAGCAGCACACGTCTGTGACCAAAAAAAAAATAATTTCTAGAGATTGTGACAGGACAGTGAGCTTCATCTTATGAGCTCAATGATTTAATTATTCACTAACCAGCACAAAACCTTCCCTTCACATGTTAGAGAGATCGGCACCTCCTAGGCCTAACTCTTGCGTGCGCTTCTCATCGTTTTCTCCTTTAGGTCTAGTGTGTGCGTCATCTGGCCCCGTCGTCGGCACGGCGGTTGGCGTGCTCTTCAGTCAACCTTCCCTACATGCGTGAGCTTGCTGCAGTCGCGTCGGAGCAATGACCGCGCGACGGGAACGGCGGCGGCGTCGGGCGGGGCGTCGCGACAAGAACGTTCTCATCCGCGCCGCCGTGCACTGCTTCCTGCTCTGCGTGTCGGGCTGGCGCTGGTGCGGCGTGCTCGCGCTGTGCAACGTCGTTCGCCGTGCGAGGCGGAGGAGGAGGGGCAATAGCCCCGCGGCGCCGAGTGCGAAGGGGCTCAAGAGCGAAAGGCGCTGCTGTTGCTGCGCGGCCGGTCGTGCGAACGGCGGTGCGGGGAGGAGGAGGAGCGGGCCGGAGTGCGCCATCTGCCCGCCGAAGATTCGCAGGCGCGGCGAGAGGTCCGCGTGCTCCGGCGGGGCGACGGAGGGTCGATCGCGGCGCGTGGGGTCTCCACTCACCGGCCTCTGGTGCGCGCAGCGGTCGGTTCCTCAGCGGCGCCGTCGCTGCCGTCGCGCGCGCACACGACCCCGTCAGCGCCGTGGCGCGCGACGTGCGGCTACCAGGCGCGTACAGCCACGCACCCACGGCGCCAGCGCCGCGGCGGCTGCGGCATCGTGGGCCGTTAGAGCTCAAGCTCTCTCTGTCGCGTACGTGCATTATTCTGGTATTTTTGGTGCATTACCACAACTAGAAGAAGAAGTGACAATAACTAGTGATACCAGATTTGTCGATAGAGGAATTTCTTCTTTGTACTTCGTGCAGGCATGGCAACTGCGTAGAGATACATGTACTGTCTGCTAAATACATAGCAACTACGACTTCTTGTTAATTATCCATCATTGCTTTCTTGTTCGAACGATACATGTAACGTCCTTTTCTTTCCTACACTTCGTATGGATGGCTCTAGGTACACAGCTTGGAGTCGCTACTAGTAAGATGGACTATGTGCAGTCAAGACTGAGGCTGGGATGAAAAAGGAGACAATAGGGCATCATGTGTGGTTCGCTTTGTGCGTGGTCAACGTGAGAGTGGAGCGATTCGACCTGCATCGTTTGAGGGGGAGGGACCGCGGATCGGACGATATAGTTGCCTGGCATTGGGCGGCGAGCTGTGTTCGGCGACGTCGCTGATATGGCGTTGCGGATACCTATTCGAGTCACGCAGGCATACTGTTATGTTCGTTATCAGCCATGAACTTAGGTAGGACGTCTAGTCGTGACCTGGTAAAATATTGATCTGCCCCTCTGGGAAGAATAATGCGACTGCGTACAGCTTCAAACTCGTATCTTGGCCGTATAGTTTGATTTGCCTATCGCAGGTAGGAAAATAGAGCTCATCTATACTCAGATCTCGACGTGCAGGTTGCGTCATAGGGTGTGCCAGTTCTTTACGGGCAAAAGCTGATTGTTGTGTTGCCACTGTATAAATGATGAGACTTGTAAAAAGTTGTGTGTGGTATACTCGACAAGTATGTATGTTATACTCAATATAAGATATAAAATAAGGACTGATAGTTTTTGATAGTCTTAGCTACAGTCGCTTCGGATAGAGAACATCCTATAGATTTTTTTCAGCCGCGTGTGACAAAGATGGTATGCAAATCGGTGGTGCTTCTGGGCGAAGCTATTCACTACTTTCTAATTGAGTTTAGAGGGTATCTTTGGTCATCTTACTAATTTAAGATTTTTATGGCTCCTCTATGTTTTTACGCATTCCGGATAGAACGTGTATTTATATGCTATACCTCGTCCCCAAATAAGTGCAGTTTTGCTATCACGTTCAAACCGTCTTGTATTTATCCGTTAGACCTATTTTCTTCGATTAATTTAATTTTGAAAAATTGTGAAAATTCTTAAATTAAAAATTTATCACCATCATAAAGGGATGGCCTTATATGTTTATCATATAAAGCACATAAATTAATACTAATATAAAAAAATTTTTTCAAATAACATGTCACGACCAGTAAACGTTGATCCTGAATAAGTGTGCAAAACATGACTTAAATTTTGGAACGGAGGTAGTGTTTTTTTTTGATGTAGTAGAGGCTGAACCGTGTCATTTAATGTGATATATGCCCTCTACGAATATACCATTCAAGTTAAGGCTAGAAAGCTCATATAATTTTCCGAATTGCTCAGATTCCAACAGATGCTTGGCCTGTTTACTTAACATAGAGATCCCTCGTTCAGAGCCGAAGCTACGATCAAAACAAGCTCGATGTTGATGTGTTCGTTCGGTCTGTGTCATATGGATGCATTAGTCGGTACATGTTGCTCTAGTGGATCAAGGCAGGCAGGCGCCCTTTTGTCACCTTCACTTTATCGCCGATTGTACACCTTTATCTTTTCAATCTTTTCACTTTGGGTTGCAGAGTTCTTTACAAGCTTTATCTATCTCCGCGAGTAAAGAGAACATTCGGGCATTCACTCTAATTATCGTAATGAAGGCCATCGATCAGGCTCATGATTAGCAGGAGTGATTAGAGTTTGATGTGAGAGGTTTGATGTGCCCTTTTTTTGATGTTTTGCAGAGCAGATGCTTTACGCCGTTGGCAGTCTGTGTTGGGGTATTAGGCTGCTTCTGGCGGCCGGCCGGCAATTCACTCTTTCCTCTTTCATTTACGTTGCAACCGCGGCAATAAACTACAAAAATGCGTGTGAATCTGAGGCGCTGTGTTGTTGAAAGCACAGTAACTCACTCTCTATCTTCAGTTAGTAGATCAATAGATAAGTGTCTCCAAGGTCGCACACAGACATAACTTCCAATAAACTGGCTTGTTTTAACCTACTCATATGCGCAAATGCAAGTATTTTTTGACCTGGTGATCATTCCATGTCGGAGTTCAACTCAGAACAAGTCAAGTGGTCATAAAAGTTTGCGTACTGTAAGATTTCTGCTGTAACGAGTAGTATAGTTAGAATCTCAAGTTACTTCAGTTTGGGGCTGGAATCGGACGAAGTTCTACGTAGCGACCTTTGATCCCTTCAACAATAAACTTGGATGTCTAGCTTCAGTCCTTTCATGATCACCTAGTTAAATTTAGATCCCACACACTTGAAGTCATATTTCAATCTAAACTCGTATATTCAGCAGGCATTATAATCATGCTCCATTTCAAACATCCACTTCATCACAAACACAGCCTTTGCCTTTGTTCAATAGTGTCTCGGCCCGAGAAGCCGAAAAAAGACGCAGAACTCCAGATTTTGTACGTCTTGGCGTAGATCGATCTCTTTAAGTAAAAACCGACGTCCGTTTTTCTTGATACGAGTGACTTGCCACGTCCTCTGACTAGCAACACCTCCGTGAAGACGTCGTTTTTTATGACTCTGCTTTGTGGGATGTTCTCGTCCGCGGCGACGACTCAACATAGAGTGGTTCTGTTTTAGTGGCAGATTTCTTAAAATTTTGAATAGTTTGGGCAAATCTAATATAAATCCAATAATTTTAGTGTGATATTTTGCCTTTAAAAATTTATGTAAGTACGCTGTGCTTGTGTTGTTTGTTTATTACGTCACTATCTGGTTGCTAAGAAAAGGTTAACTCCCTCATTCCTAAATTGATCATCATATCTAAGTTTAATACATTTATTAAGAATTATTTCAAACCACATAATTAAGAACCATGTACACATTCTTCCAACAATGAAATGCATCGTATTAAACCCAAGCCAATTACCTTAGCAGCACACATTCTCACATGCTGCATAATCGTGTCCATGCGGTTATTATGATAATCAATTTGAGAAATTTTGTATTCCATTTATCATGATGATCAATTTAGTAAGGAGGGGGTAACTTAGTAGGTAATAGGCATACTCCGCTCTTCAAATTGATCACCTATATTTTTGTTGAGGTTATTCCTAATGATATATATATTTTGGTATATTATTAAGTCTAATTCGTTAATTTGTGCATGGAGTAAATGGACATTGATCGACGCACTGCATGCATGCAAGTCATTTTAACCCACATGCAATATCTTGATTTGGTTATTGGCTAGGAAAATATTAGGGATGGTGCAGCATTGAGTGTTTGCAGGTTAAATATACGTATGAGAGAGTTAATTAATTTTTTTTAGTCTTGGCACCTATGAAATGTGTTAATTGTAACGGAGGTGAGTACTTTTATTGTGAATGTTTGCATGCGCTGTGGTGACCCAGCTGCATTGATAGCTCAATGCGAGTAGTCGGGGCTAGCTGGGTGTTAGCCCGTTCTGTTAAATCGATCATGTTTTTGTGAATCGGCACGTGTATTTTCTCGATTGTGCACTGTGGTTATTTCAACCAAATCCAAGCCTTCTTTAGATGGATAGTATTTCTTGTACAGTAACTCTTTTTCTCACTCTTATCAATGTTTGGAAGTGACCATTTTCTTTGGTTCATCGTAAAAGATCGAAAAAGACAGCGACATCTTTATGGGCTTGATGGGCCCATCACTACGGCCTGGCCCAGACGGGCGCTGCCTGGCGCCCATCGGCTGGCGTAGTGGCTGGCCCAACTGGAAGCCCAGAAACGACGGCCCAAGAAAATACCTTGCCACGCACTGATACAGGTTGGGCACACTACTAGGTTTTAAGCGCAGCGCTGGCGGCGGTTGACAAGTCAAACGTGGCCCGCGAGAGAGGGGGAAGCGGAAGGCGCGGGCTCTCACAACGTGGTCATTCTGTCGGTCCATGCTCTATCCCACAACGCCGGCATCGACTCCTCCTTCTTCTTCTTTCTTTCACCTCATTCGGGCTGCGCTGGCGTCGGGCCGCTTGTCAGTCATCATTACCTTACACACTTTCTTGTCGCGCACGAGCGGCCGAGTCCGTCCCTTCGCACACGAGACTGTGGGGCAGCGATGAGGGCGAGATTAAGAGGGCGGCGATCTCTGCCCGCAATATATTCTAGTGGCTATCAAATCCGTAAGACTATGACAAGCCACCTATGGAGGAGGAGGACAAAGAGAGCGAATCGCTCGCGGTCGCACATGCCACAAACAGCGCGCTCACTGTTGCCAACGCGCCGTTCCGTAGGACGGATTCGGCCCACAGCGAGATAGGAAGGAGGGAAGGGTGAGAGGACGACGCCGAGATGACGCATCGAAGTGCACAGTAGGAGAGAGAAGCAGTAAGAAGAAGAAGGTTCGATTCCGGGTTGGTGGGGAGACCTGTCAGTCCCCGAACATGGCGACGTTGTGAGGCCCTGGGCCTTACGGACTTACCCCCTCTCGTCGGGGAATCTACGTGACCTTTTGTGGATAGGCCAGCGCCTAGAATAGCTGGGTCCTATAAACTCTTTCTTCTGTGTTGTCGTTGCCTGCATCACCATGTCACGTGTTCTGAAGTATGGCAGTTTAGTGACTCAAATTTCTTCGAGTGAAGGTCCGTTCGGCATTTCGTGGGCTAAACACGTTTGGCAGCATCCGTATCGTAGGTCCGAGTCCGTCAGGTGTGGGCCAACAGTGGCAGTGCCTCCAGATCGGGCACAGTGCGGCTTTAGTTGATAGGTAATAAGTAGTGGGTCATATAGAGGTCGGTCTTTTTGAATGCTTTTTTTAGATGAACAAAGAAAATGTCCACCAAAACAATTTTAAGAGTGGAGAAAAAGAGTTACTGTAAAGAAATACTATCATCATCTATGAAGGTGTGGATGTTGTTTTGTATACCATGTGCCCATACTAGGAAATCAGTGCAACACATAAACATTCATTTAAAGATAGGGGCCTAGCACCAGCTCAGGCCACTACTGAGGCTATCAATGAAGCTGGGCTCCACACGCGCGTGCAACGATTCACCAATAAAGTACTCACTCCGTTAAGATTAATCTACATATTTCATAGGTACGTCAAGATAAAAAAAAGTTAATAACTCTCGTCATATATATTTATCTAGGCAACAAACCATGCATGCACCTCCCTAATATTCTCTACCAATAAAATCAAGATTTGCATGTGGGTTAAAATACTTGCATGCATGGATGCGTGCATCAATGTCCATTTACTCCAATGCACAATAACGAATAGACTTAATTAATGAAGCACACGACTATCTAAGATCATTAGGATAACCTAAAAAACATATGTGGACAATTTGGATGGAGGGAGTAATAGCCTAATTCGCTATAATTACCCCTCCTTATAAATTGATCATCATATAATGGAATACTAAATTCTCAATTAGATCATGCATATACCGCATGCAACGCTTAATGCAGCATGTGAGAATGTGTGCATGCTAAGGTGTAATTTGGCTTGGTGTTTTAATGATGCATTCATCTATGGGAGAAGTGTCTGGTGTCTTAATTGATCTGGGTTTTGAATAATTTCTTAATTTTAATGTTCACACTTTATATGATATCAATTAGGAATGAGGGAGTAACTTTTTCTTAGGCACCCAATATGTGGCGTATGAAACAACAACACAGCAGCAGACGTACTTACATAAATTTTTAAAGCAAATTACTCACACTACAAAATGATAATTGGAATGTATATAGATTTTTGCCCAAACTAATCACAATTTTAAAGATTCTGCCACTAAAACAGACCACTGCTAGTGTGATCGGTCGCCGGACTAGAACATCACCACAAAGCAGATCATAAAAAACGACGTCTTCACGGAGGTGTTGCTTAACGTCAAGGACGTGGCAGTCACCGTCAATGAAACGGGGCGGTGGTTTTTACTTAAGAGATTGCGATTCTCGCCAGACGTACAAATCTGAGCAGTTCTGCTACTGTTGCGCTACCTCAGTCGATCTGGCTCTCATATGATAAAGGGTCAGGGTCTGTGTATTAGCGAATTTCTGAGAAATTATGGAGGAAAGTTTAGATATTCATTGGTTTTGTGGAGGAGATGTGAGTGATGTCTTCAAAGCAGTTGTCGTAGGGAAAAGCACGGAGTGGAGTAGTAGCGGAAGCTCAATGACTTGTGAGAAGGCATCTATCTATTTTTAATAATGGTCAGGGAAAAGGACTGATTAGTTGACTCATTGCAAGATGTATATACTTGATATGGGGTCACAGTCGCTCTAAGAAATTAGCTAGTATTACCGGATATGCAGAGATTCGCAAGAACGCTTAGAAAAGTGAGACTTGAGATCAGGTACATCATCTGATAAGGGCGCACGAAACTACTACTAAGCGTGATTTTTGCAAACATATTTATCGCTAACTGTTGAGTCACTGTGTATATATCGCAATGAGAAGATCACCCGCGTGACAAAAATATACTACGTGATTAGCTTCGGCTATGAATTGATGGTGAACGAGGCTAGATTATTTATGAGTAAGTTATTTAGTGTCGTGCAATTGGCATCAGCTTTACATATTAAACTGAGCAGATGATGTAGGTTGAGTGATCAGAATCAAGCAAGGAGTCTCATCCTATTATTTCTCAATAGAGTTTCACAAACAATATATGAGCCACTTTTTGAACGCGTTCTCGTCAGTCGTATCAACTAACGTACATTATGCTCTCTGGATTGTTTGGCCGCGACTTGAGATGGAACGAAGACAAGAGGATAAGATGTAAGTGAAATTGAGCCAAGCCGACCGGAAGACTCGTCCAGCCGCAGCATGAGTTTCACTATCCAAGCTGAGATCTGGCTTAGAATACATCTCACCTCTGCAAAACATCAAAAAAGAGCGGCACTAGAAACTCTCACTAGAACTCTAGAAACTCATGTCTGATTACACTGAGCAACTGGAGCCAAGCTAGTACTTCGGATATTGATGCGTGCCGGTGGCGAATCGCGGAGGTAATCCTTGGTTTCGCGCGTGGCCATAGCATAAGCGGGTACGGCTCCCGGGCAAGAGGCACTGAGTGGAGGGCTTGGAAAGGAGACAATAGCACGCAAGGAGATGACCACCGGGATGTGTGAGCAAGCAAACCAGAGTATCAAAGTAAGGCTAATACGATGGTAGCAGACGTGCTCTTGAGTCAATTCGAGCATGAGTGGACAACTGTCACTATGCCATCATACCATGACAACCAACGGAACCCAGGACATGATTTACTTGTACTTAGGCTAACTGTCGACTCGCGGGAACCGGATGGGAGTCGAGGGATCTCAGGGCGATCGTGAGGACTACAGCGTACGAACGGCATAAGGTTGAGATCGTTTGAGATCTGACCAATTGGCGGGACCGGTATGTCTCGGTTGAGCTTCTAGCATTCTGAAGACTTATTGATCTGTTGAGACTAGTAGCGAAGGTTCAGATGCTGAGAATGACAACGGTTCTATTCCGATACATCAAAAAAAAACTACTACCCTCGCGTCCCACCAATAAGTGCATAGTTTTGCACTATTCATGTTCAAGAACGCTGTGACTGTGCCTTATACATCCGTGAAAGAATTTTTTCATGATTAGTAATTGTTGATCTGCCCTCTTGCCGTCAGCCTGATATCATCGTGCCTAATAGTAATTCTCATGTGTGACTACATGTGTCGTGTTAGCATTTATGCATACGAATTTTCGAACTAGAGACGGACGGTCACACGTTGACTCGCGTGAAGCTGGCGAAACTGGCACATGTATTTTGGGACGGGGTAGTCAGAGTATAAATAATCATGACGGTTTCTTCCAGGACATGCGTAAAGATACAGACATGAATATTCAAAGTCATACACTATTCAAATATTAGAAGAGTAATGGCTTTCGGACCTCTAGATATTTAGCATACCACTCGATTGTTAAGGAGCGGGCTGGCTATCGGATAGCTGTGTCTCTACGCCGAATGCGCTCTGCTGTTTTAGTCTGCAGTGATGCGCTGTGCAGTCCGTTTTCATTACCTCGAGGCTCTGTCATATACAACAAACTTTCATCACCATCATTTCTATTTCCAACAAAATCCACAGTAGGCTTGCGCTGCATAAACACAGCCTGCGTCGAGAGAGGAAGATGAGTTTGTTTGGCGAATGGCTGGTGCAGATCAGATGCGTCGTAGGTCAGTAACGTGGGGCTGTACGCGTCGGCATATTCCTTTCCCCTAGGACCGGGCAAGCTCAATTATTGACCAGGTCCTCGGCACGCACGTCCGTACTATCAAGGGCGAAGACATAACAGTTTGCGCGTGCGAAATATTCCCAGACCCAACCCGCGCTCCGGCGGGCAGCAGGCAGTGCCCATGCCTCGGCCAACTGATGTGACGGCGGCCTCCGCCCTGCCGCCATGAATGATCGGCCTCCACTCGTCCACTTGACCACCAATAAGCGCACACATCTGATTGCCTTTTCTCCTTTTTTCGCATCCCAGCCTCAGCTTAACTGGTCACATATTCTTTATATTGCTACTCCAGCTGCTGTACTATAATGCATCAGTACTAAGGAAGAAGAATGACGGTTATTATCGTTCAGAAAAGAAGGGAAACTGATTGGTTATAATTAACAGAGAGTGTACATGCATGTTTTAAAAGACACTGTCTACTACAGTTGCATTGCTAGCGTAGGTAACAAGAAAAATCTCTCGAACACGTATCTACTGATTCAACAGTTTTTGCTAGGATGGTGTGTATGGCCAATCGATGATGCACGTACGCGAGCGAGAGAGCTGGAGCCCTTCGGCACGATGTCTCGCGCGCCGCCGCGGTCCGCTGGCGCCGGTGGTTGCGGTGGTGTGACGACGCCTGTGCGCGTCGGCCGCGGGCGCACGGCGGCGGGGGGTCAGTGGCGGGGCGGCGACTGCAGGCGACCGGAGCCGCGAGGACGACGAGGCCCGCGGCGGCAGGAGGGGCAGGTGGAGGTGGAGCGAGCCAGAACGGTGACGAGGCGGCGCGTGGATAGAGACCGTGTGCCGCACGCGGAGCACGCGGACCTGTTCGCCGCGCGCGGGAACTCGGAGGCAGATGGCGCACATCCGGCCGCTCCTTCTCTCCTCTCGCGCCGCCGCCGCGTAACTGACCGTCGGCCAGCGACGCAGCGCCTTCCTCTTGAGCCCGCCTTGCACGGCGCCGGGGGCATTGACGCTCCTCTCCGCCTCGCGGCGAACGAAGACGGGTTGCACAGCGCGGCATCGCGCACACCAAGCGCCAGCCGACGAACGCAGAGCAGGAGCAGAGCACGGCGGCGAGGCTGAGGAACGTGTCCGTGTGGACGCCACGGACGCGAGCCGCCGCGTCGCCGTCGCGGCGGTCAGGTGCTCCGACGCTGCAGCAAGTGAGAGCAAGTGACGCATGGTAGGTGAAGGTGAGACTGAGAGCACTGCCAACCACTGTGCCGACGAGGGGCCAGTTAAGCAATACACTGACCTAAAAATGGAGAAAAATGGAGAAGGCAATGCAAGAGTTAGGCGCTGGGAGGGTGCATTTTTATAGTGTGAAGAGAAGGTGATTTGGGCTGGTTTAGTGAATAATTAAATTCATGAGCTCATAAGTGAAGTGTCACTGTCCTGTCCACCAATTCTTCTAGGAATTATTTTTTGTTTTTTTGTCACAGACGTGTGCTGCTGCCTTGGAGCTGAATTCTCCTGTGCTGCTGATACAGCAGCTTTGGTGCGTTTGTCCCTTTAATCCTAAATCTGTGGCGTTTGATGACTTGATCGATCCAGATTTATGCAGGCACGAGGTCTTAAATTATGTTGCCTTTTACTTAATTTATTATCACTACTGGTAGAATTAAAGCAAAGCACATTGCGACGGTGGTGGTAGCTAGCTTTGTCCAATCTGCACGTTGTAGCGGAGAAAGTCGACGTGGCGATGAGCGTGAAAGGGCATGCAATGCAATTTACGGAAAAGGTGTGATTATTCCATGATCAAGCGCTAAAAAACAAAGCAGTATTCGCGGACGTAGCATAGACCGACCAGGCCCATGTGTAGGGTTCATGAGCCACGTCGGATACATGTCAAAGCACAAGTACTCGTACGTACTACTGCAAGATCTGGATAACATAGGCTATTAATTAGTTAGTCGTCGCCACCGTACCAACCTTTGAGGAAAAAAGAAAAGAAATGGTGTACCCTGACTCTGATCCATCCTGATCTTCTGTGATCAACTCCATATATCGGTAATCAGTGTCGTTTTCTGCATCATACTAATTCATAATCACCTTGCGCAGTTTTGCCTGAAAACTTGTCTAAGTTCAGTTCTCAAAACAACTTGTCTAGGTTCAACGCACGACCTTGATGTAATCTATCGTTAATTCTATGATTTAATTTCAATCCCGGCCAAACACAGGCGAGGTTACCGGTCGCATTATTTTAGCTGATCCAGGACAGGATAGACGGCACAATTGTGGAGGTCCATTGGAACACCTCCCATATACAT
>WNHE01000713.1:0-14261 GCA_009805545.1 Oryza longistaminata
TCGCTGCGGCGTGAATATAGGTCTCCCCTGCTTGCTTCACTCTAAAGGCCTCCTTGCCTCACATAAATAGGCAACATACGAACTCACTGGAAGCATCGAGGGGACGACTTCGGCGGACGATCCTTTGGAGAACGGAAGAGCGACGACCCGATCCCGACGCGTAACGAGCGACCCAACCGTAGAACACCATTTGCACCGTGTCCTAGTTCGTGTTCCGTTGTGCACTCCTAATGATACTCACTCACGTCCCCCACAGAAAGATGTATGGCGAAGTCAGAGTAACATGAATCGACGCCTCCCCCGTACCATCAAGACCCATATACAGGTGATTTCCGGGTACACCTCACCGTCCTATTGTCATTTCCCAGCAATAGGTGATAACCACACATGCATCTTACTCCCGTATAGCGGATCCAATGCTTTTCATTACGATGATCGCGAAGGTCTAGGCATTGACTGGCCATACGTTTGCGACAAGCACTTCACGTATACCCACCTTACGAACGCACCCTCGAATGAGCCCATTTCGCACCACCGGCTACTAATACACTGGTCACTTTGAAATCGACGGGATCTACCCGAGCCACCCACTTGCCGCATCAATTTCGTCCTGGATAACACTTTCAGAATGCACAGATGGGTCTACGCAAACTGGGTATAAGACTATCTCTGCATCTTACCATGCCTCTTACACTTCCCAGTACCCTCCTTCTTTACAGATCGTCTTTTCCTGTACCCACGAGATGCCCCAAATTACGACCCACCAGCGACACTGCGCTTTCTACTAGTATCAAACAGCGCCGACCTTTCTAATATCAATTGCAACCCTCCCCAGTCCATCCTTGGTAACCGGACGACCGGATGTTCTCGCGACGACTCTATCTGTTCCCGTAACGCGTTCTCCGCAAGGCTACTGTACCTGAGGTCCATCTTGTAGTCCGTGGCAAAAGGATACCCCCGACACCGGAGGCCGACAGAGTCCGGCACAGCACATCTCCGTAAACCCCTCTGGCCTCATTTGCCTCTCACTTTACCCTTCCTGATCGACGGAGACTAGCTGGCACCTCACAGAGTCGAAATAACGGGACCCTCTGTAGAATCACGAGTGAACGACTCGTCGACCGCCATGCGCTGGCCCGGTTGCAATATGCCGCTACACCCTCTTGCGTCTATGGTCACGTCATGTCTAACTGCTGGCAGCAATTCCAATTTCCTACTAACTTCCACATACGAACGTGTCCTTCTGTAGCTATTCGCTCGACAAACACTATATACGAATCCCGACGCCATACTTATGTAATTCTGAGCATCCTCCTTGTCATGTTTAGACCCGCGGCGATAAGTGCATCGTTTTGTTAATACAACACGCATCAGAAATGCAGGCTAGCACTGAGACGCAATTCGGGAATTCTATTATGAAACCATTGTTACCCCCCCGAGCCCTAGTTACCGCAGTAGCATGGCAATCAATTTCTAAACTTATCGCAGGTCGCCACTCTTACTTGCGGTCCCCATAGATAGACTCTTTGGATACTCAACACGCCCGTCCGCTGCCGACTGCACCGCGCATAATCGGTCAACATAAATACTTCATTCATACCTCATTCTTCACGGCTTGGCAGGCGACGCTGAGACAACGAGCCGGTTTTGCAGCTAGCATATAACTCTTACCCCTCATGCCTAAAACTCCCTCTCATGCAAACTTCCCGAACCAACTGTTCCCATTGACTTATTGCGTCTACCGTAGCCACGATAGGACCAGTCCCGGCTTTACTAGCCGGTCAAAGATGGTCATCTATACGTGTAGCTTCAGTATATGTCATACTGCAGTTCTATACACATCGCAAGTGGGCAACTCCGCCTCGGTGTTTTGCATAGCCCGACCAACCCATGCTCATCAGGTTGGGGGCCTACGGCTATTCGCACCAGGAGCGAACCTGACCACGCATGCACACGTCGTATAAATGCGGCAGAGTGGCATTCTTAATCCTCTCAGCAACGACCGTACTACAGTCTCTAGGCCAGCTGGCACATGGTAGTGCCCGACGCACACCAATCAGTTTCTACTCTACTCTATACGATCCAGAAACAGCTCTTGATTAGCCTATCAAGTACTCCCGTATCCAACACAAAGTACTGAACCCGACTGAACTGGTACGAACGCATTCATTCTACACGACGCTTCACGCGAAACCGAGAAGAGTTTATAGACACGTTAATAAGAACCTATAATATCATAATTACTCTACCAAACACGACGACTGCACTACGCTTCCTGTCCCGTCAGCGAACCGACGATGTTTCTAATCATGCGATGTCCCGCGCAACTTCTCACCGGAGACACTGTGACCCGGAGACTCAACCAATCCTGATACCCCTTAAGATTCAAATATTGGTGCTGTCCACGGTGCGTCAGCTTCATCTCCCACTCGCCGTTCACACAGCCAAGCCAAGTCACAGCACACCTTCCTTCCATGCACCTGTATTCGTCAATCTGTCTTTACTTTTCAAACCCCAGTCCTATAGCCAGGGCTGGCTCAATTCTTACACCTAGTATATCCCTAACCGACAGGGACAAGGAGACGATGCTCGACTATGCATCTACGATGCTCATAAACACAACCCCATACGCCGTATCTCCGAAGACCCCCCACATGACCAATTATTCACAGTCACCCTTCCTATCTCGCAAGCCGGCGCCAATTGATTGACATCACGTACAAAAGTATTCACCGCCCTTCCAATAACCCTACATAGACACATTCGTCCTCAGCCCCTCTTGACTCACTCTAAACTCCTCTCTCCAACCAACGCACTAGGCGGCACCCACCAGTCCTGAACAGCCCCGCTGAACCGACAAATCCAACAACCTCCCTAGCTCACCGTACCACACCGACTACTACTTTCCTTGATCCACACTATACTTACCAATGATCGCGTTATAGATATTTAAAGCCAACAAAACGCCTAGTCTCCCGCTAATGACACAGGCCAGAGGACCCTGCACGACAGGGGCAAACGGAACTCCACCTGATATAGTCCAGCCACGCTGTCCGACTGCAGAAGATAACGAACGACTCATTGGCATACCAGCACCCCTGAGCTTACATGTATTTTTGAGAATCTCAACATCGCCTTTTGCGCGTCTTAGGCCGCCGACTGCGACATACCAAACTCAGCCTAAGCCCGGATCTGCTAGCCTCTTAGTACGGTCCTTTTCGACCAAGACGGCAAACCGACCTCAATAGTAATTGAGTTGGATGAGCATCACGTGTCCCGAGCGCTACTTCCAATGAACCAATTAATGCCGAATGCTACGGGATCGCCGCACCGTGGGTACTACCTGGCAGCACGCTAGCAGGCTACACATGCCAAGTATGATACACATGCACGCCTATACCGCACGCACGCATTTTGCCATCATGCGTCGTCGAATCGATTTGTTTGTGATTAGATTGAAAGAACCCTACTGCTAAAGAGCCACCCAGTTTAAATGCACGCAGCGATAGCTAGGCACGTACGCGAGGCGAGGACCACAGGCCTCCCGAGCTAGAAAAAAAAAAAAAGAAGAGCCTTCAATCTACATGACCTACCCCTCCTCGAGTCAATCGGTTGTCTGGACGCGTTGCAGACCACAATGACAACGAGGATACGACCGTGGTGTTCTTTCACAATTTTCTCTCTTACAATATCTTCGTCCAGCTCGAGCCACTATGCATACTAAACAAAAGGCACATCTACGCTGACTCAACCGCGAAGCGGCACCACTGCTAGTACATATTCGAACTTAGTAACTCTCACCCGACCACGTCCCAGGACAGAAGCACGCGAATATAAGCCGCCCACGAACCTTACTCCTTAACGCAACTTATATATGAGACCCTGGCAAGCTGTAAGGGCACGACGACCAAGCACGCGCTCATACTCATAGATTTCTTACACCCATTATTCAACAGTTCACGCCTGCCCCATATGCTCCTACCGTCGCATTCTCCACTATGTCATTCATTTCATATCCCTAAGTCTTCATTCGCCACCTTCACACCCAGACCCACGTTTCCTTTCGCTATAACTCCGACACGCCGCCATAAAAACATTTCCGTAAGGCTATAGCCCCACCGTTATAGGTCAACCAATTCACCATGTCGGAAATAGAAGCGCGCAGCTTCCATTCATCATTCTTCCTGCTCCGATCGATTCCCATATCTTCCCAAGGCTACTCACTTCTACACCCTTACTCCACTACACTTAACATAGAGCAGCACTTTCTCGGTTAATCATTCATGAAACACACTATGTATAGATCTTCCAGCTAGACCACCGGCGCGGAAAAAACAGACTTATCACAGCATCGGCATAACCTATCGCTGTCTGCAGGCCACGGCCAACAGTCAGTTATTTACCACCACCCACACAGCCGCGGAGGGGCCGACAACTAGCCTCTCCGAAAAGATATTAGGACAGGCAATTGGAAACTGGCCTAGAATCAAGACCCAACTAACCCCTGTCGTCTCCGAGCAACTCGCTCCTTGAAGGGGCGGGGTGTGTGTGTTACCCATCGATAAAACACATTGAGATCAGCGGCCCGGCGCCGGCCCTAATCTGATTTAAAACACATTTCGATGAGGAGAGGAGAGAAAAGCCAGGGCATCTGGGAGAAGGGCGGAACGGCGACCCTCCTAGCTGAAAAACATGGCAACGGCGAGCCCCATGCGCAGGAAGAGGCAAGCCCACCGGGGAATGAGCGCCGGCCCCCCGTGTCGACCCTTGGATTGTGGGGTAGGGAGAGAACGGGAGGAATCGGAAGAGCGGTATCCGCGTGGGAGATAGACGATAGAATATAAAAACAAAAGAAATAACAAAATAAATAATGGAAAAGGAACAAAAAAAAAAAACAAAACAATACCAAAAACAAAAAAAACGAACCCTAAAATACAAAAAAAACACGAAAAAACCCGACCACCTGGATATCCGAGAAGGGAAACAAGGAGAGAAAAAAAAATATAAACAAACATAAAATAAACTAATCTACCAAAAAATTAAAAAAAAAACCCAAGAAAATTAAAACAAAGACCAAAAGATACGGGGAAGTATTATAAAATATTTCGGACCGTGAAGGTGGGCTATTGGACCCCCACCCCGAACAGGAGGCAAACAAACCATGACCCAAAAAGACCCGCCCCTCCACCACATATCACTTTTACACCCCAAACAACAAAAAGACTCGGGCCAATAAAGACCAAAAAAAAACCACAACCAGCCGAGAGGAGCCAAAAAAACAAGCGGAGGCAAAACACACATGAAAAATTAGAAGACAAGGAGAGGGAACAGAATAACACAACGATTAGTACGAGAGGCAAGAAAATGGAGTCCACACCACCTCACCACCTGACCCCCACACGGAGTAAAATACCCAAACAAAATAAAAAAAAACAAAAAGAACACCAAAAAAACCAAACCATACCAACAAAAAAAAAAACCTCACAACAAAACCGCATACCCACAATTACCACTAAACAATAACGAAACAACCAACCATCCCCCCACAACCAACAACAACCCGTAAAGCACCACACCCCCGAACCCCCCCAAAAACCAAAAACAAACAAAAAACAAAACCCTACGGAGGAAAAAACACATAAAAAACACAAACCAGCAACCTCTAAAAACAACCAACCCCCGGGAAGCAGATAGTAACAGAAGGTTTTTAATTATGAGGCAAACCCAAACCGTACAAAAGAATGGAGGGACGGAAACCCCGCCACCACTCACCCCGTGTGGGACCAAAAAAAAAAAACACCAGTCAAACGCCCCAAAAACGAGCCCCACACCGTAATTTCCATCTACTTTTTTCCGGGATGCTTTTACCACCCCCCCTGGTAAACAATTATATTTCTAGGGCCACTTAAAAAGCCCAAGCCCAAAAGCCCGGGCACCCAAACCCCCACCACTCCCTTTTAGCCGGTTATTTCCCCCAGGCCCCCCCTTCCCCCCCAACAGGCCGCCAAACCAAACCCCCCAGTTAATATCCCTCCCTGGGCCCAGTGGCCCCCGGCGGGAAGACCGGAACTCGGAAAAAACCGAATTTCGCAGCCTTTTTCGGCCGTCGGGCCCGGGGCGGTGGGCAAAAAAAGGCCACCGGAAAGCAAAAAAAGCCCCCCTTTTTCCACCAAACAAAACCCACCGTAGGGGCAACCCGGTTTTTTTTTTGGCCGCCGGGTGTCCCCCCCGGGCCGGCCCGACAAAACGGGCGGGAAAACCGAAATAAAAAAACCCACGGGCCGTGGCCGGCCGTGGGGCCAGGGGCCCGGGGTTTTCCCAATTCCGCCCCTTTCCAAAAACCCCCCCTACCTTTTTATTAAGGTTTTTCTAAGGGCCATTTTTTAAAGCCAAAGAAAAGCGCCCAAAAAGCCGGGCACCGACCCGCCTAACGTCCCCAGGGGGGCCCCCGTTGCAAAAAAAACAGCTCGCAAAACCCCCAACCCAGTTTTTTTCGGGGCCACCGGTCCCGCCCGGGCGGGCGACCCCGGGCCAAAGGAAAACCGAAACGTCGGGAACAACCCCGAAATCGGGTTTCGGGCCTTTTGTGTTGGGGAACCGGCGTAACGCAGCCCCCAAAAAAAAAAAAAACAAAAAAAAAAAAGGCCCCCCTGTTTCCCCAACTCCGCCAACCGTGTTTTGGTCCCGGTCTCGGCCCCCCCCGCGGCCCAAAACCGAAAACTGGGACAAAAAACCGGAAACCCCGGGGGCCAGTGCACTGGGCAAAGCCCGGGGCCATTACCCGCCGGCGTTCCCCACACACCCCAAACTAAAGGCGAGGCCCCATAGGGCCCAGGAACCCCCCCCCCCAAAACGCACCCCGAAAGCCTCCCCCCAGGCCCCTGGCCACCAAAGGGCTGCGCACAACAAAATAGGTCGGGAACCCGGGCGAAGGAAAGCGGCCCGGGCGGAAACACCCCGCAAAAAACGTCGACCGGGAAAAGCCTGCGATCCGTCTCCAGTTTGTTAGCCCGCCGTCCCCGCGTTCTGCTCCGGGTGGGCCCTCAAACCCCCACCTCTCCCCGGGCCGCGCGCTCGCGTCCCATTCTGCCTCCACAGCCCAACCAAAAGCGCCCCCCAACCCCCCCGTTGGTGGCCGGCCTCTCCCCCCAGAGAGAAAAAAATCGGCACCAATCGGCCCGTGCCCATCGCCTCTCCCGGCGTCGCAACTCGCCTTTTCCCTTCCCTGCGTCGCCCTCCGTTCATCCGCCGCGAGACCCTTCCGGAGCTGGCGGTTCGCCAGCCGGCGATCCGCGAAGTGGCGTCGCCCCACTACACCGTCCCGGGCCGCGGGCTGCGTTCGTCGCCGGGTTGGCCGGCCCCCGTCGACGCCGGAAGCCCGTCTCCTCCTTCCCGATAACCCGTAGCATCGTTCTCCTTCCCGGCCACACCTCAGGTTTCGCCGCGAACACCGCCGTTGTCGCCACCAACCCCTCCAACCCGCACCTCCGCCGAAGTTCTCCGGCCGACCCGTTTCCCTCCTCGCTTGTGTACCGGGTCCAAAAAGACCATCCGGAACCCCGCCGCGCACCACCGTCCCCGGAAAAAGAGACCATCCCGCAGCCGCGGAAGGTCGCCCTCGGCTCCCCGCCTCCCCCCGGTTGTTCGAACGCCGACCCTCCTTGCCCTGCGCGGGGGACACCCCCGGGGCCATCCTATCTTGTTCGCCTTCTGCCCCCCCCCCCCCGAAAACGAGCGGGTCGAATGGTGCCCGTAAGGGCCAAATAAGGCCCGCTCCCCGGGCTCGCCCCCCCTCCCCCTTGTCACGCCTGCCGCCCCCACCCTCCACCCTCCCCATACAAGTCAGTCGCCAGGCCCTCACACGCCCGAGGCTCTTCCCAGCGGCGCCTCCTCCCCCCGCGCCCAAACAGACCCGCCGCCGGCGCTGCGCCCTCGTCCGCCCTCTCGACCGCGGCCCAGGCTCGTCGGTCGGCTGTCCGTCGTCCCCTCGTCGTTACAGAGCGGCCCGGGTCGTCGTGGCGTGTGCGTCGCCTCCGGTCAGCCGTTACTCGTCCGTCCGTCCGCGTTCGTGCAAGCGAGCCGCTTGCACCCCGTCGTCGCTTCGGTCCACGGCTCCGCAGTCGGTCAGCCCGTTGCCCGGCCGCCGTCATCGCACCTTCGTCCAAGGACGCCGCCCGAAAAGTCGTCCCCCCCCCCTTTCCGCCGGTTCGTCTCCTCGTTCCCGGCCGCCTCCGCCGCGCCGTTCGTCGTTTCTCCCTCGCCTCGTCGCGGTGGTGGTAAGGGTCCTGGGGCCGTCCCGCGTGCCCCCGTCTCTCTCCTTTCGGTTGCGCCCGCTGCGCTGTTGTGCGGTTGTCGACCCGGTACCCGGACTGTACCTGTGTCGTAGTCGTTCGCTTGTGACGGTTGGGGGGGGGGATGGACCGTGTTAGTTGTCCGCTCAGGTAGCCGCGTCTGGTTGTACCATAGTGTGCAGCCCAGAAAAAAAAAAAAAAATGTGGTGGTCTTTGGAGTAACCGTTATGATCGGCCACTCGCACTTCGGTGTTGACACACAGGGATCCGCTCCGCCCACCCCGCGTGGACCGTCTTCTGTGTACGCCGGGTCTGCCGTGGTCCCTTTAGGTTGACATGTGGGCGTCCGCATGTGCAACAGCGCAGCCTTCCTGTCTTTTCCAGCGCTAAGCGCTTCCACATGTGTTGATAGTTGCAAAGCCTAATTATAATAATCCGTAGAATCTCCATGTACACATTAAACTGTCGAAAGAATCATATCTTGGTCATAGAACCGCCCGAACGGACCCGTTTTCAAGTCTCCTAATGTTTGTTAAGGAGACCAAAGAGAACCGTGTGGCTTCTTTTTAGGATTGTAATTGCTTCTTATAGCCTTGTAAGCTGTTGCTTGTGTCCTTCGCGTAGCTTCCGTCGTTCCGCAGGTTCCACGCCAGTGTGGTTCCGGTCTCGCCGAAGGTTCGGAAGGCGCACGTTCTCTTTGAGCAAGGCAATCACAGTCTTCCTTGAGCATATTGATCCCAGTTTTAAAATTATCTTTGATTAAATGTAATGCATTATCGCTTATTTAAAATTCCCGCGTTATCACGGTTTTTATTAGCCTGACCCTATTTACCTTTTGTTATGCCATTATTATTCTTATGTGTTATTATTACCTTGTTCACCCTAGAGATTAGATAAAACCCCAACTAGTGGGTACTCTTTCATGGTTCCCTAGTTATGAAGTGTAGGTAGATGCTTCCGCTGATTAATTAGGCAACATTAGGTGGTTTTATAACTCTAGACTTTGGGAATATTCATATCACTTGGACGTTATGGAATGACTGATATTGTGGAATTGGATGCCACACCTCCCCCTCTATTCAAAACCCTCAAAAATGGGTTTTAGGCTGGCGCTCCGGGTGCGATGGTTTTGATAGTAGCACCTCGGCCACATAAGACCGGTCTTCGGCGCCTCTGTTGCCCAAAAGCAGCTACCGTACTGTCCACATGTCTAGTGGGTAACGGCTTCAGTTGGTGGCTCAGTCTGGTTATACAACCAAAAAGTACACGGATGGAGAATGGACGAAGTCGGGGTCGGGTATGGAGCGTGCTCGTAACGAGAATGAAGGCTACACGCAGCTGCCGCCGTAGTCGAGATGTCATGGCACAGGGGCTGGTGTCCTGCGTGCTAGGGGCTCAGTCCTGCCTACCTTCCCGGAGGTTCCGCCGTTAGGTGGGGTTGGGTCGCGTACTCTTGTCTATGGCTAGGATGGGTTGGAAACTAATGTCATGGTTTCCGTCCATATGCCGTTTGGTGGTATGTGGCACGTGGTTACACGGAGAGAAAGACGGTTCTTGTGGTAAGAGACACCTCTTGATCAGGAGAAAACCTTAGTCGGGAGATAGCTGCGCCCCTAAACGGTTATGGCAAGCCTAGCAATGTTTTTTCTACCAAGTTAGTGTTTTAAATTCTTAAAACCTGGGCTAATAACCTATACAATGTGTGGAATGTTAGGCCTGGGTGTGCCTTGGATGAAGAGCGGACCCAACCGTGGGAGGGCGGTCGGGGTTTGGCCTTAGTTCGGTCTTGAATCATCGTAGCCTTGGGTTAACAGGTTCGTGTGGGTCCACGGCCTTGATTAATAAGACTGTGTAGCATCTAGATCGTGTTTGTAAAATTGGCTTTGGGGGCAAACTAAGTGACTTTTAATGCTGTATTTACTACAAAAAGCTTGAACCGTCCTATTATTAGCTCTCCTCTTGTACCCCCTGCTGCATAATCATTGCATGCTCCCGGTGACGTTGCTGCGTACGTTGGCTTGTACTCATTCTTTGCTCTATCTTTTCCCCCCACTTATAAGAAAGGTTTGAGAAGAAGTGTTTCAGGTGCCGAGTCCCTGGCTTAGGTACCCAGCCTGAGCGCCCTGTGAGAGATGGAAGCCGGGAGGGCCCGCTAGTTCCGCTGTGTTTATTTTGGTGTTTTGTGGGGCGGCTGACGAGTGCCTCTTCAATGAATGTAAATATTATCGATATAATAAAGATGTGCCTTTTACACGTTTGTGCTGTGTACCCCGGCTTTTCCCTGGGACGGGGATTGAATTACCACTAGCGTGTCGGAAACCGGCAATTCTCCGTCGCAGGACAGCATGAGGATCTCCCCCCAGTTATGGCTCATCTGCAGGGGCCAGATCAGCAGCACATGATCAGATGGATATACAGGCCAGACTCTCCAGCCACAGAATCGGGAGGGCAGCCTTGGGCGACAGAATCTCGGAGCAACAAGGGGCGAGAATGACAGCCCCAAAAACTCTGCGGCAGGCTTAGGGAATTAAGTTTTGGGCCCCACCTTAATCAGGTCTAGCTCTTACTGTTCCTGTTGATAATTTAACTCCCATTTTACTGCTGTACCAGATGACTATGCATGGAGATTAAAGTTTCTGCTAATGAAGCCCCAGTGTACTTAGTCAGTTGGCTGACCAAAAGAATCAAGGTCTTTCTCATGGCACCTTAACCTGGCTCAAGCTTCCCCCTTTATACAATGGTTTCTTCCTAAGGAGGAAATGCCTGCTTTTGACTCCTTGCCGCCAGTTTTCCCTCCACACAGTTGACCGGTTGTTGCTATGGATTCTAACATGGGCTGTAACTCTGCGAGTCTGCCAACAGAGATGTGATGGCCCACTGTTTCTAGCGACCATGATGATTTTTGGATGGTCAGCCTCTTTCTTTTTCTGGCCCAGTTCAAAGCCAGCGAGTTCTCACAAAACTCCGCCGAGTCCAGTTCCTTCTCCTTCTGATCGTCTAAAAGCGGCAATCAAGAAAAGAGATGGGAAGACTATCCTTTTTGACCCAGAAAGAAGGCAGAGTTCCAGATTGAGATCTTCAAGCCATGATCTTCTCCAGCCTGATCCAAGAATGGGTATAGGAAAACCAAGGGGAAAATCAGCTAAGAAGCTTAAAGAGTTGGCAGGTATTTCAAATATCATATCCAATAATGGTTCTTTAACAGCTGCTGATTTCCAATCTGATTTGGATGATGATTGCAACTCTACATCTGATTCATCCCCCTCTGACTGCTCCATTTCTTTGCTTCAAAAGCTGGGAGTGGATCTGTGCGGCCTATCTCCTGAGGAGGTGGAGGAAGCCAAGCTTGGTGGTGATAGGAAAAAGAAGCTTCCAAGGCCATCAGAAGAGGATACCTAGGCACCTCTCTAGTTTAATCAATGTTTAAGATGGTTGACAGACTTTATATGTGTCTTTTCTGGTTCTGTATTTTTGGTTTCTATGTAACAAGTGCATATACGCTGCATCATATCAGTGTGACTATATTTTGGCAGATTGGCTTAAGAGCTGTTGTTTATCTCATCAGGCTATTTAGAATAGCTCTGTGTTTAATCTATTCCTTGGTTTTCTGCAATGAGTGCCCAATATAGAAATCTAAATGTTCTTTGTTGGAACATAAGGGGTATGAACTCTCCAGGGAAATCTTTAGCACTTTCTCAGCAGATTAATGATAGTGGCTGTCATGTTTTTTGTCTGCAAGAAACAAAAAAGCAGAACTTTGCTCAGGCAGATCTAAAGGCTTTTGCTCCCAAGCGATTTGATGCCTTTACTTTCTCTCCTTCAAGAGGTGCCTCTGGTGGAATTCTAGTGGCCTGGGCTTCCAGACATCTCCAGGGCAATGTTATGGAAATTAATGATTTTGCCGTCACTGTGCGTTTTACTTCCACAATGAATAATGTTTCTTGGACTCTGAGTTGTGTTTATGGTCCCTGTGCTGGACCACAGCGAGATGAGTTTGTTCAGTGGCTTCGAAACCTCCAATTTGGACATTTGGAAAATCGATTAATCCTTGGAGATTTTAACTTTTATAGATCAGTCCAGAATAGAAACAAACCTGGGGCAAATATGAATGATATCATCATTTTCAATGATATAATTAGCCATTTGAGCCTCCTTGAGTTACCTTTAAAAGGAAGAGCTTACACCTGGAGCAATATGCAGGACAATCCTCTTTTGAACATGGCTCTGAAGCTGAAGCACTCACTTCGCTGTGCAAAACAGGAGAAAGTGCTTTAGCAAATCACTGGGCAACAGTACATCCACATAGGAGGCCATTAGAGCAACTTTGCACATAAGTGATCAATAGATGTGTATATTCCTGAGCATTGTTGTTGGCACCCAGCTTGAACCAACTATTGTGCTAATTTAGCCAAAAAAGGATTGATCCTTGGGAATCAAAAAGTCTATCAGGCTTGATAGGTTTGCCTGAATTAGTCGAGGGTGCAGACTGCAAGTTACATGATGTTGAGGTGAGATCGATTTAAATTAATAATGAGACACAACCTGTCCTGAGTCAACTGCTTATGAAATTCATCCTCCGTCACTGTAGAGAAGGGCAGTACCACCTGAATAGTTGGGGTTGGCAAATCACCTGCATATACACTTATTTTTTTTATTAGCCAAATAAAATCTTAATTGACAACAAGCACAGTACCATTAGAATCAGAAATGCCATAATCATGCCTTGGCTGCTCCTTCGATGTGAATAAATCAAACTTTGAGAACAACATGAATATAATATGGTTACCTACCTTTTTTCGAGGCCAAGTTATACTGGCCGCCGCAGCTGCCGTTCTCCTTCTTAGGAAGGTTGAACCCAGTATCACACTGCAAACCACTCAATTCCCCTAATCAAACACCATACGCCACCACCATCAGATAAAAATCTTTAGAGAAGGGGAGGAACATCACCTGAACTCCTGAACATGACAAGGTCATCCATCGTGTAGATGCGCTAGATCCGGCAACATCGCCATATACTGCAAGTACCAAGTAGAGAGGGCGGGGCCATGGCGGTGTCCAAGCAATGTGCCATCACCACCGACCTTGCATTCACACGCAAGCACCACCTCCTCTACCTGACGTGGCGGCGTGCACTGTGGGAGTCGAACTCATGAGGTGCCTGAGGTGTTGAGGGATGGCCTTGGTTCCTCCTCCACCTGACGTGACGTGGTACCGTAGGCGGTGGGACAGCTGTAGCAGTGCACATACACTGGATCTCCTCTTCTCCACTGCCCGACGACGGCAGTGAGGCGAAGACTTTGATCCAAGGACGACGGCTCTCGATCCAAATCCAACAGCGCCTGCGTGCAGGGAAGGGGAGCTGGGTGGTGGGAGGCGACAACGGCGGGGGAAGGGCGAGGGCATGAGGGGCTGAGGGGATGATATACTTGCCTTGGCAGTTATTGCGACGATGCGGGGATTGCGCCATCAAGGAGGCGGGATTGACGATGGCGATGGGGATGAGAATGGGGATGGGGCGTTGGGTGGATGATGCAGCGATGGATTTCTGGCCGATGATTTCACCGAGCCGATTGACGGATGGAGAAGTGGTGGATCGAGGCGGAGCGAGTAGAAGCGGCGCGTGTTGGCGGCGGCGGCGGCGACGCCGGAAGGGGACGACCCTCCGACGGCGGCGAACGGGGAATGCGAGGAGGAAGAGGGCGGAGGAGGAGGAGCGCCGGCGGGAGCAGCGGTGGGGCGAGGAGAATCGGCGCGTGATGGCAGCGGCAGCAAAAGCGCTGGGGAGGAGCGCGAGTCCCGCGTGTTCAGCGCACGCTCATCGCGCGAGGAGGAGGAAGCGGACGGACAGGGGAGATGGCGGACGGACGATCTGGATCAGGAGAGACGCAGATGAACGGTAGTGATTGATTCGGATGATTTCACCAGTAGGATTGGAGGGGACAACTCCTCCTCTTTATATTAGTATAG
>WNHE01000756.1:0-16739 GCA_009805545.1 Oryza longistaminata
AGACGACGCTTGCCACGGCGGTGCTCCGGCGACTCAAGGAGGAGAACAAGTTCCACTGCAGCGCTTTCGTCTCCATCGGTCAGAAGCCGGACATTGTAGGTAAGACACTGAAGGGCATCCTCTCCCAGATCGGCAATGTGTATGGAGGAGGCGAAGACATTGGCCGATTGATCGGAATGCTGAGAGATGAATTGAAGGATAAGAGGTGGGCAAAATCAATTTGCAGCGTTTTTGCAATGTGACATGCAGCTTAAGAGTTTAGAATCCTGTGACATGCAGCTTAAGAGTTTAGAATCCTGTGATGTGATGATGATTTTTTGGTAATCTGCTACATTTTTGCACTAATCTGTTATGTTTTGCTAAACAGGTACCTTATTGTCATTGATGATTTATGGGGTAGGACAGAATGGTCAACACTCAAATGTTGTTTCCGAGATGATAATCTTGGCAGTAGGATAATGGTCACAACCAGAAATGATGAGTTGGCAAAGGAATGTTCTTCCAAGTCGGATGAATCAGTTTACAAAACTGGTCTCCTTAGTGACGCGGACTCCAAAGATTTATTTTCCAACAAAGCTTTTGGGAAAGGGAAGGATTGTCCTAGCCATTTGAAGGATCTCTATGATATAATCGTGGAAAGATGTGGGGGCTTGCCGCTTGCTATATCTAGCGTAGCTGGCGCACTAGCACATCGTTTTTCAAAAGATGAATGGGAGAGGTATGAATCTAACTTGCTACCTAGTTCACATTCCGATGAGCTGAACTTGAAGCAAATACTTAATCTGAGTTACAACGATCTACCTTCACATCTCAAGTCATGTATGTTGTATCTAAGCATATTCCCAAATAAATATGAAATTGATGTGGAGCGCTTGGTGAGGCGATGGATTGCTGAAGGATTCATCGCTGATGCACGCCATGCAAGCAAAGAGGAGACAGCAAGAAGTTACCTTACTGATCTCATTAGCAGAAACCTGATCCAGGCATTGCATCTGAGGCATAATGGCACCCCAAGCTGCTGCACACTTCACCCAGTAATACATGATTTCATTGTGGTCAAGTCCATGGAAGAGAACTTTGTCACTGTTCTAGATGCTAAGAAAGAAGCTCTCTCCACCAACAATGGCACAGTCCGGCGACTCTCTCTTCAAAACAGTGTCAAACAGGATCTTGCTGGTGCACGAAATGATATGATCAAGCATGCTCGCTCAGTGACTGTCTTTGGTCATGCCAATGGGGTGCCTCGCCTGAATGATATGAGCGTGTTACGTGTTCTGGATCTGGAAGGCTGCAATGGTCCAGTTTGCCTCGATGGCCTCTGCAAATTGATTCTTTTGAGGTACCTGAACCTCAGGGGAACTGATGTCAGCGAGCTCCCAGCACAAATTGGGGAGCTTAGGTGCCTGGAGACACTTGATGTGAGATCTACGAAGGTGAAAGAGCTACCTGCCAGCATTGTCAGGTTGGAAAAGCTAATGCATTTGCTTGCTGGAAATGCTAAGTTGCCTGGCGAGATCAGTAAGATGAACGGCCTACTAACGTTGTCATGCGCCAATGTCTGGAAGAACACAGGGAGTGTCTTGCCAGAACTTGCTGATCTTGCAAACTTGAGGGAATTGGAACTGTTTTGTGATGCTTCTGAAATCTCTGGTGATAATAAGACACAAGTCTCTTTTTCTAGCGACGGATTCAAAAGGCTTAAGCAGCTGAGCATCCAGGGCAGCTTGCCATCAGTGGCCTTTGTTAACAGTTCCTTGCGAAAGGTTGAAGTTCTTGAGCTGAAGTTCGAAAAAGGCATTTCAGATGGGTCAAATGGTGTGTCTGGTATAGAGCATTTGCCTAGCCTGAAGCATGTATTGATTGAGTTCTCGCAGAAGGATGCTGGCGCCACTGCGACAATCGCTTCTGTGAGGAACGCCGCTGAGATGGTTCACCCTAATCATCCAGATGTCTCTGTCAAAGTTGATGGAAAGGCCATCTGATACGGTCTGGAGTTTGTTTCAGAGCAAGAGGGATATAGTACACACTTGCACGGTACTTTCTGCCGGATTTCTTTGTTGTGTTTAATTGAGTTTTGAGTTAATGCCATTCTTTGTCACTCTGCTTATATATGTATGACCATGTAGTCGTTTTCTCAAAAGTACTTTGTTGCAGCAGCAGCAGTATCAACTGCTTGCCCTATAGGGATGTTTTGTTGAAGAAGTTATATACTGATGTTTTTAAAGTGAAATACCAATTCAGAATAACTAAAAGGTTAACCCGCTCAAATGTATGGGCATGTATGTTAGGCTACATTTGGGAAACTTTATAAGGATTAGATATCATCCGGATTATTCATATCTATCATGCCAAAATTTATCCAATTTCTAGAATTCAATTTTTAGAATTTTTTGTGTATTAAATATCCAAGAATCATATTAGGGTACACAAAACAATTATGCAGATCCCATCGTAAAGCATAAATACTTACCAAGAGGTACGTTGTCATCCCACTAAAAAGAAAAAGTAGCAGCGGAAAGACCATACCAATCTGCTTCAACTCTACTCCAAAAGCATGCTTAACAGGGGAATAAGCCTTAGCCCTTCAACTCCATTTTAACACTAATCGGAGAACAGAATGCCGCGCACCCTGGGCGAGCGCTGGGGCGTGCCAGCGTGGCCGGGGGTGGAAGTTTTGCGAAAAGGCCCTCCGGTTTCGCGCGTAATTCCGTTTCGCCGTCCCTCCTCTAATAGTACCTCTAGCTGAAATTTTACTTTTAGGACTTATAAAATCCGGATATTCCATTCGAGAGAGAACAAATCGGAAAATAGGACGGCGCTGTAAAACGTGAAAGGCGAGGGAAGTTTTCGAAAAAACGACGCGCACTAACCCGTAACCTCGCCGCTATGGCTATAGTTCAAACGGACACCGACGGGGCGATGGAGGCTCAGGACTAGTGAAGGGGAGGATCATTTCCTAGTCTAAGGAGTCGAGCGACTCTCTAGTTCAATATCTTCACAAGCCGGAAAGAAGGCGTCGGCCGCGAGGGGGGGGGGTGGTGGGGGGGGGGGGGGGGGGTGGGGGGGGTTTTGGGGACGGGTAGAAACAATCGCGCGATGGCGCTCGGTGCCGGCGCCCTGGGAGTCAAGCAGGGGCGTGGCGCCCTGGCAGTTCGAGGGGACCATGGAGGAGCTCGATGTGGGTGGTGGCTGGGCGCAAAGCGCGCGAGGTGGCGGTGCGGTCAATCCGCCGGCCGACGTTGAGCAGAGCAGCGACGCGGGAGGCGGCACCAGCAAATTTCTGACGGCGGTACGGGGTTGGCAAAAGTGAGAGGTTTTAGTGTACTTGGGACATGGATTCTGTGCTTACCATTAATTTGGAACAAGACTGTTGGTGGGGACCGAATTTTCAGGTTTGGACGCTGACGGATCCAAGCTAGGAATTCAGCTCCTAGATTCGGGACGGCGTTTTGCGCAGCTGAGCACAGGGCGCTTCAGGGAGCATGAAAGAGCAGGTGGTGGCGTTTTCATTGCTGTTGGTTGCGACCTGACGAGGCGGCCGACAGAGGGAGAGCAATAGTGAGGGCAAGAGCGGGCATAGGAGAGCTCGAATATGTGACTACTTTTGGGGAAAATAAAGAGGGGAAAAACAAGAGTAAGTCTGACATGTGGCGTCCTATAGTTTTTATTATTTTTTTCACATTCATGTGGCTCGTGTTTACACGAAACGAGTCAATATGGTCAACCTATCATGTCGGCAAAAACCGCTTTCTAAACCATCTAAAGAGCTAAATGCTGCTCGAAGAGTTGGAGGATGTGCTATAACCCGGTTTTTGCGTTAAGAGTAGCGATTCAACCCAGGGCAATAGTTGAGGGATGCAAAATAGACTTATTCCTATTTAACTGTGCTCTTTTGTGGCTTTGTGGATTTGTTTTTTATAATAGTTGTCATTTAAAATCGAAAAGAAGCATGAATTGAAGACTGTGTGCTTTTTGGGCCTTGTATATTGAACTTGTATTTTTTTTGTTCTTTTGTAGTGTAATGATCTGGCATTGCTGTGGGTTATGCAGATTGTGCATTTTTAAATAAAAGGCTCCATCTTCGGGCACCTGATATAGACCAAGAATATGTGCGCCTATCGTGTTCAAATCAGTGGCCCTGTCCCCACTCTACTCGGGCTTATTAGTCTATTTATTTTCCCTTCTCTCTCCCTTATCTCTATCCTTTGCTTTACGCGTCGAGGATAGAGACACCATTTGATCTCGACGGTTGCGATGAGTTTGGCTTAGCTTCCTCGACTGCGGCACAGTAAAACCTGGATTCCACAAGTGGCAACGCAGCAGCGACGTCCTCTCATCCTTGACAACGCCAGTGCGACAAGCTCACCTAGCCTTTCTAACGCCAAACATAGCACTCCAGAGATGAGGTCCACTGATGACGCCAACGGCGTAATAGAGGAAGAGCCCATGGTGCTGAGCTTGGCAATGAAGAGAGGAGAAGCAGTATCTAGCCGGTACATTTTATCTGTTTTCAACTTTCAACCAATTTTTTTTTATCTTTCCTTTGTGTTGAATGAAAATGATGCATGTGGCTAGTTTGATGGTGTTTTCTTTATTTTCTTTTATTCTTCCATGCAATGAGATATGTTTGTTTCCAAAGTTGAAACTCTGATGTTTCATACTCTAAAGAAAAAAAAATGTTTCAGCTACGATTTAATTATCGTTTTAAATTCTTGAAAAAAAAAATTGTACGAACGACATGAAAACAAGCCCCAATTTTATGAAAAAAATTGGATTGTCTGATTTGTTAGTCTCGTCGAATTTTAATCAGTTCATCTGAAGATCAAAAACGGGGCCCATAATAATTAAATAATTTGGGGTTTTTCTTTTTCTTTCATTGCCTAGGTGGGATGACCAAAGAGGTCCATCCAATATAATTAATATAGGAAGAAAGGTTACAGAAAAGTTTTCATCGACAGCTGGCTGTCGAGAAAGGATATGCACCAGAGCACACGTTCCCGAACCATTATGCAACCGCCCAAAACAACGCTAACAGATAGGAAGACGAGCACCCGAAACCGACTCGTCGCCTATGCGAGGACCGGGCCTACCAACTACCACCAAAGAAGCGAAGATCTAAAAATCGACGCCCTCACCGAAGTCGTGACGGCGAAAGACGCCGTCGTCACTCCGTTCAAAAGATTGGACAACGTTTCACCCCAGAGCTGACATTATTGGCCGAGGAAGAGGGGGGCCAGTTAATCACCCATGTTACTCAAATTATGTTCTCTTTCATGCCATTTCCAACTGTGCGAAATGTATTTTGAGTAGGCTGTGTAAATCGGTCCCTTTATTAACCGATTCGATAAAGACCAGCCTCCTAATGCTGGCTCGCCGAATCGCGGTATGTACGGCCTCGGTATCATATGGGGCCGCTGCTAAATCCTCCACAAGATGGCGCAACCAGGCCCTTTACGCTTCGATCCTTGGCGGTTCTGGTGGCCAGTGCGTGGCGGCGCCAGTTAGTCCAAGCACGCAATGCACGCGTCGGACGAACTTGCGATGGGGCTTGATTGGCGACCACTCGCGGCGGGCACCGCCGTGCGAGGCCCTTATCCCTATTGGCTATTGGTACTGTTCATATATACATTAGTATAGCGAAGTTAGACATATGGTATATAAAATATATACATTTCTGATAGATACAAAGTTCATATTAATATATTTGTATATAATTTATATGCGTATATATAAAATATTTATGTATAAAACTTTATATACTATTATTTACCGATTTTGTTTTAATATGTATCAATTTACATGTAATACAGTATAGCACTTTTTGATATAGTTATAAACATTGTATGATCTTTTAATATATAGGGTACGCAGAATTACAGGGTACATACACATGCGTATACAACACATAATATACATCTAAAACTACAAGTTTATATGTCTCGATGCTTTCGATCCATCATGGAACGTGGCCGATAAGCTGGCTCAAGGGCACGAAGACGCGTGGCAGAGGGGCTTGCCGTGGCGGATTCCTAGTTGGCTGCATCTGCTCCGGTTGTAGTGACAACGACGAGACGGCGGGTCCCTCCTTGAGGTGGACGACTGGGGCCAGCCGACATGGGAGTTGCGATGGTGGTGGTGGTGTGAAGGCCCGTGATGATAAGATATTGAGGTGGTTGGTACGGGGGTGGGTGATGGGAGTTGGGCGATGGAGGTTGGGCAGTGAGGGGGCTAGCTTCCGTCAAAAGAGCGGTAGGGGCTAGCCCTCTCCCGCAACTCTAGATTGCTGTTGTGCATTAGTGACGATGGGTGGGTGGTTCATTTCAGCGGCACGGGTTTCTCAGTGGCCGAGAGTTCCTGTTGCTCGGATCTCGACCATGGCAAGGCAAAGCGGCAGGCTCATGGTCGTTCGGATGGGCTGGCCGACAATGTGTTGGGTGATTGGCTCGCCGCGCAAAATGAGGATGGTGGCAAACGAAGGCTCTCCGCAGCGGTAGGGTGACAGCTGCCAAGCGAGCTTCGATACCAAATCTGACTATGGATTGGTGTGAACGGCGGGGGAGCTTAGCATGATGTGCCTGGATGGCTTCACAGCTCTCAAGGGCGGTGGGTGAATTCGTACGGTTTGGCTTAAGGTGATGGTGGCGCGGTAGGTGGGTGTTTTGGAACGCCACTAGGAGTGTGCAAAGCGCGGTGCGCTTAAGGGGATATGGACGGTGCGATGCTACCAGATACACTTCAGTTGGCAGTAAGATGGTTGTTTGTGATTCAGCAAAGGTGGAGATGGCGCCGGTGATGGGCACACAGACTACGTTTCCGATTCTCCCTTTTCGCCCTCTCATGCTCGCCGACGGAATGTTTGAGTCTCGATGATGGTAAACTATGTCTTCACGCTTCGAATAATTAACTAGTTTGCCACTCTTGACGAGTGGTTGCTAAATTATTTGCCACTGAAACCCACATGTCATGATAACACATGAGGGCCATATGTCATAGACAGCGAGTTGGCAAATAATTAATTGCCCAACTTAAAAGTGGCAAGGAGTTAAAATGTCCCTCTAAGGCTTCTGTTTTTTGTGTTTTAATTTCTTTGTTGTGTGAGGTTTGGAGTTTAAAAAACTCATGTTATTATTTTGTTTGTGTATATCCTTGTGAATATAGAGGCTATATTAATGAAAAAAAACCATTATTAATAAAAGATAAACACAAGTTTGTATACGTATTACAAAACTTTATATTTATACCGTATAAAATTGTATAGTACGTATACACTAGAAAAAAATGCATGTGTGTTGCATCCGGGTAAAACCATTTTTGGATCGCTAATCTTCGCCTATACAACATTTATACTCGCTTTCTTGATTTAGACTGGAAGCCTATTACTTTCCTTCCTTTAAAGCTAGCCCCAGGTTGCTCCTCTCTCTCTCCGCTCCGTGCCTCGCTTCAACTTAGCCCACAAGTGGAGCTGTAGGGCTAAGCTCGTGCACAGCCAAGTAGCACCGTCTTCACCCTCTGGAAGTGCCCATATGGATGCCGGAGTCGATCCTCTCATCAAATCGTCGAATCTTTCTTCGATCCTCCCATACCTTGATGGCTTTTGATCACTTGATTTTCTCTCTTTCCGTTTTATCAAACTGAGCAAGCCACGAAACTTTGGATAAAAAGGGACGGTTAAATAAAGATTAAATCCGGTGAAGTAAAGCCAAATGCCAAGAGGTAATCCATGGGGAAAATGATGACATTGAGTAGTGAGAAATCAATTTTTACAATCAATTTAAAAGAGGAAACACACGGGGAGATCAATGTGGTGGCCGACGTAGGGTTTGGCCTGGGGCCCGACGATGGAAGATTAAATCCGTGCCAAAAAAAAATGACGGAGAAAAGCAATGAAAAAATCGGAAAAAATGACGAAAAAAAAAGCGTGCAAAGAAACCGGTGTGTAAAAAAATCATGCGGCAAAAAAAGGGAAAAAAACGACCAAGAAAGAAGCGACGGAAAAAATGAAAAACGGCGGAAGGACGGACGAAAAAAAAAAAAGGAAAAGGCAAAAGAAAAAAGGCCGGACGAAAAAAAAAGGAAAAACATATAGGAGGCCGCGCGCGTATTCGCTTTTTAGCGATTTGGATCGATGTGGTGCCCAACGATGCCCAACCCAAGTTGGTTCTTGTTGCCTCACGGTACGTAACACACGACTAGTATAGATGTTGTTGACGTTAAATCTCGGCGCTCATAGCACCAGTAGTTTAAGATTTAACCAATTAACCGGCGGCTATACATTTCTCGAAATCTCAAGGAAAATGATGGATGGACAACGACTCAGACAATATAGTGCACGTGTGGCATTATGCATCCTAGGTATATAGTTGGACGGCGCCCGCCCATGACCAGTGATCGATGACAGGCAAGCCAGCCCGAGATCATGATCTGATGATCGGTTCCATTTTTTGAAATTAAAAGACTTATTTTCCTAGGTTACATTGTAGCCAAAGATGTTTCTACAGAAACAAACTGTGAGATTTATCTCTTTAATTTGTTTTTTACGCTTAACGCAAAATTAGGTTCTTTAGCTAAATGATTGCCGTAGTTTTTATTTTGGTCTACCGAAATTTTTTTTCTGCCTTCGGCTGGCTATATGCCTACGCAATCACGCATGAAGCGACATAAAAAATTACAAATACTAAGTATATCCGGTAAATCGATAATAAACGAGAACTTGCTTTTTGGGGCTTGTATGTGAGCTTATATATTCTCTGTGCTTTTTTTTTTTGCAGTTGCATATGACTAGGTATTGTGTGGAGTTTTACATGGATTGTGTTTTAAAAAAGACTCCTCTCGGGCACCCGATATAGATGAGAATATCGGGTCACCCCTCATGGACCGGTGGCTCCATCCCTCACTCCATCGCTAGGAGTTTTACTCATGTCGCTGCTTCTCTATCCTTATCTCTACCTCTCTCCTATGCTTCCTCAATCGTCGAGCATGGCGACAACATCTTGACCTCCGATGGGCGCACAATGAGGTTTGGCTTTGGAATTTCTCAACCTATGGCACGGTTAACCTGACTGCTCACAATGAGTTAATGCTAAACAGTAATGTGCCTCGTCGTCCTCAACAGCAACCGGTGCGACAATCTCGTATCCGGCCTTTTCTCACGGAAGCAAAGCACGATACCCCATAGCATTTTGGATGAGATCCCACTGATTGGCACGCAGCATGGGTCATATTCTTCGGAAGGTAGCGTCCTAGTGCCGAGCTTGTAACGGAGAGAATGAAGAAGTAGATCCAGGACGGTACATTTTCAATTTCTTCTTGTTCATCTTTCAAACCAATATATTTTAGAAAAAGTACGAATTATCCCTCGAACTATCGCAGTCGTCGTCCGAATTCCCCCTAAACCACAAAACCGGACCATTCTTCCACCCCCAACTTGCAAACCGACGAATTACGCCCCCTTCGATCCAATCCGCGGTGGTTTTTGGTATGACGTGGCGTACGCGTGGGCAGTCCAGTTAGCATTTAATTTATTTAAATGGTGGGACCCAATCATGTCATACCCTCTATCTCTCTGCTTCTCTCCTCTCTCGTGGGCGGAGGATGGCAACGGCGGGCGCGTGTGAAGACAAGGAGGAGAACCGACGACAGCGTGAGGCCCGCGGCGGCGGTGGTCCAGGCGGAACTTTCCCACGGTGGCGGCGGCCGGCGCCGTCCTGCCCGCTCTTTCCACGTTGCTGACCATGTCGGCGGCGATGAAACCACCACGTCCACGCCCCGCAACGGGCCGAGGCGCAAGGCCGAGGCGGTGGCCACGGGGCAAAATCGAACCGACAGCGTCGAGGCAAATGTGGGGAAGTGGAGGAAATGGAGGGTGCGGACGGCGGTCGGCGCGGCAAGAAGCAGCGGGCGGGTGCGGTCAGAGGTGCAAGCACGATAGGGCGGAGGAGGCTCGCTCGGCCGCCCCTGCCCCTCGCCTGCCGGCAGCCTCGCCTCCTCCGCCCACGCCGCTCGCCTCGCCGCCGCGCTCGCCTCTCCGCCCCAGGCGCCTCTCTCAGCCGCAAACTCGCGCCCACCCCTTGCGCCGCCTCTGCTCGCCGCTTCGGCCCTCACCTCCCGCCCTCCGCCACTCACCTCGCCTGGCCTTGTGCTCACCTCTCCCGCCCCTTGACCTCCCTCCAGCCGCCGCTCGCGCCCGTGCCGCCTGCGCCGCCCCTGCCCTCGCCGCCTCCAGCTAGCCTCTCCGCCCCCAGCCGCTCGCCTGCACCGCCGGCGCTCGCACTCTCAGCCCCTCGCCTCCCTCCGCCGCCGCCTCGCTCGCCTCCACCGCTGCCTCCTGCCACCGCCGCTCGCTGATCGCTGTCGCCGTGTGAAACGAGAAGAGAGAGAGAGAAGTGGAGATTAGAAGAGAATAGGAGAGAGAGTCTGACAGGTGGGGCTTTACCTATTTTTTAATAAATAAAATTGCTGACGTGGACTGTCACGTAGACCAAAACCACGCACGGATTGGGCCGAGGGGGTAATTCGTCTCCGGTTTGCATAGTTGGGGTGAAGAATGTTCCGGTTTTTTGTGGTTCAGGGGGGTAATCAGACGACCAGCAATAGTTTCGGGGGGTTGAATCAGAATGATGCAGTGGTTAGTTTTGCTGGTGTATTTTCTTTTTTTTTTTTCAATCATGGATATGTTTGTTTCAATATTGAAACTCGAAGTGTTTCATACTCTAAAGCAGAAAAAAGAGTGTTTCAGGTCAGCTAATGATTTGATTATATTTCACCGTTTTAAATTGTTGAAAAAATTTTTGTACAAGACATGAAACTCGAAATGCTGATTTGTAGTCTCACGAATTTATCACTTCATGAGATCCGAAACGGGGATCAGTGATGTCACTGAACTGAAATTGGTTCGCTAACATGCCATTTTGATTTCCAACTGTGAGAAATGTATTTGGAAATGAATTAAATTTGAAAATATAACTGTTTATTTATATTTTTCTTATACAAAAATATCGGAGTTACAACTTTTTTTGACAAAAAAATATACCATCGTCGCTGGATTGAAATGTGAAAGCGATACGGTATCACTAATCCAATGTACGAGAATGGACTTTGAGGTGACGATGCCTAACGGTTTTCGTATTGGGGTGAGCCCGCGAGAGCGTACGGTCCCGGCACAAGCAATGTGTGAGACCAGCAACGGCATGGCTGCGACAGAGCCAATGATTAATGTTTAATCACATTCGATTAGCGACTAATTAATCTCTAATTATCATTAATTAATCACTAATTATGGTAATCAAATCACTAGTTAAACGAAACCATTGACAACACATTCGGTACGCTGTTTGCATTATGGCGACATGTTTCGGTCGTCGGTCTTTCCCGTCTGCGAGACCACGCGGTCTCGCGGCATTATTGCTGCGCGACATCGTCGTATCGTCATACACCCGAGTCAAATTTTCGCCAATAGATCATACCGAGATCGGACCGTAGTATTTCTGCAAAACAATTGCAATCCGAATATTTTTAATAAAAACAATAAATAGTATATTTTCAAATTTCTTCGTATTTGGATAGGCTTGTGTAACTATCGGGATGAAGGCCAGGCCCCCTATTAAAAATTGCTGGCTCGCGATCCGCGTATGTACGGTCTCCGTATGGTATGGGCCAAGCCGCTCAACCAGCCTGGCTGTGTATATATTCACGTACGCTCCGGAGGCCGATTACGTCTTTCAACGTTCGATCCATTAGAGCGTTAACTCCAATCCATACCTAAAAAAAAAGTCAAACACTAGGAGGAAATGTGACTCCTTTCTGTAATAACGAATCTGAACAGCCCAGCTCTTTGTCCAGATTCATTGTATTAGAGAGTGGCGGTTCAGATTTCGTTGTTCTAAGAAGTGGCCCACATTGCTCTTAGATTAGGTTTTTTTTTTTTTGGACGGAGGGAGTACGTACGGTCGGTGGCGGCGCGCCTGCCATGTTAAGTCCAGCACGCAATAATTATGTCATCGCGTTGACGCGTCCGAAAGCACTTTCTGTCTGTATATGGGCACCTAGCGTGCCCAAATCCAAGCTCTTCTTGTTGCTCTCGACGTAACCGTCGACGTACAGTAAGATGTGTGTTGACGTAATCTCGTACGTTGTGTTATAGGTAGGTACTCTCCGTATTTTTAATGTATGAATCGCCGTTTGACTTTTTAACAAACGTTTTGACCTTGTCGTCTTAATTAAAAAATTATGTAATTATGATATATTATTTATCACAAATGTTCTTTAGCATGACATAAGTATTTTATATTGCATAAAAATTTTGAAATAAGAACGAGTGATGCAAACGTTGATTAAAAAGTCAACGGTTATCATACATTAAAATACGGAAGGGAGTAATATAATGATCTCCAGTAGTTATTTTTAAGTTTAGCCGGCCCGGCCGGCCTTTAGTACGATCTTGAGATTCAAGGAAAAGGATGGATGGACAACGACCAATGGTGCACGTGTGGCCGCATATGCCATTCCTAGGTTGGACGCCTCCCATGACCAAGTTGATCGTGACCGCCGCCGACCCATGGCGACTCATTCACGACAAGCAGATTAGGCTGAGTTTTTTCCGCACCGAGAGTTCTCAGGTTTTCTCCTTCCTTTTTCACACGCACAACACCTTGCTATACGTTATAATGATGTGTTTCTGTAAAAAATTAATGTAGGAAAGTTGTTTTTAAAAATCATATTTAATCCAAGTTTGCATGTGTTTTTTAATAGCCTAATGAACTATTCGTTTTTCCTATGCCAGAGATAAGACGTTTCCCAGCTGTAAGAAACGAACACAGCCATGAGTGAGAATGCTTAATTTGCACGCGTGCGTTGCCAAAAGCCGGCACTTCCCTGCCCACACGGGCACGCGCGCGCGTCGTTTCTTTCTCCTTTTTCTTTTTTTTTTTTTTTTGCGTTGTTTGCCTTCCGCCGTTTCTTTTTCTTTTTTCTTTTTTTTTTGGGCAGCTCGCTGTTGCCATGGGTAGGAGAAAAAATCGTAATTAGAATAACTAGTGATTAGTTTTATTTTTTTACTAGTGATTAGTTGACTAGTAAATTTTTAAATCTTAACTTTAAAAAATTTTCAAATTGGACTTGAAAGTTTTCACAATCACAGAGTTTGAAAGTTTTCAAATCTCGAGATAAAAATTTTTCAAATCAAGTTTTTCAAATTTTCAAAATCTGACTTGACAGTTTCGAATCTCGAGTTTGAAAAGTTTTTCGAATCCGAGTTGAAAATTTTCAAATCTGCAAGTGAAAGTTTTTAAAAAATTTTCAAATCTAGACTGAAAGTTTTCGAATCTCGAGTTGAAATGTTTCAAATCTAAGTTGAAAGTTTTTAAAAAATTTTAAATATGGACTTGAAGTTTCGAATCTCGAGTTGAAAGTTTTTGAAATCTGAGTTAAAATTATTAAATCTCTGAGTTGAAAATTATCCAAAATCTGAGTTGAGAAGTATTCAAAATTTTGAACCTTTAAAAATTTAAATCTTAAATCAAAAGTTTTCAAATTAACTTAATTTTTTTAATTTGTTAGTAGAAAAATCTAAAAAATTTGGGAATATTTCCTAATTGATATCATTAGTGTTAAGTGGTTAATTAATAGAGATAGTTAAGCGCCACGCGCCCGGCTAGCTACCCAGCATGATGCCATTGTCCCGAGGCAGGCTGCAATAGCTTGTAAGCACAGTTTTCCGGCCCACGCGCACACGCGCCAGAACCCTGTTCGTCCCAGGCGCACAGCCCCCCGCTTTTCTTCCAAAGTCCCAGCCCCACCAGAAAGGCGTACGTCAACCTTGATCGACGCTTCGCAGCAAGTTCATATGGAGTATTGGGACTTTGCTTTTGCTTCGAGTCGCCTTTTGACAAAAAACACTGACTCTGTACATGTACGACCTCTGTACATGGACACACAATATAATTAAATTAATTTAACATCGATTCAGTTCGAATTACTATGAGCCACACGTATCATGAGTGACGGACGGGAAAAACCCAGCTTGACTCGCGGTGACCACCTAGCGCAAAAGCGACGCGAGCTACACTAGCTGCCTACGTGTCAGCCCTCTGTCCATCGCATTCCTTTTAAGGTGGTCGCTCTTTGAGGAAGCTACGTATACTCCTCCGTTTCGAAATATCTGACACGCGTTAACTTTTTAGGCACATGTTTGACCATTCGTCTTATTCCAAAAACTTTGTGAGTATGTAAAATTATATGCTATATAAAAATATATTTAACAATGAATCAAAATGATAAGGAAAATAATTAATAATTACTTAAATTTTTGAATAAGATGAACGTTCAAACATGTGATAAAAAAGTCAACCGGCGTCAAACATTTTAAAAGGGAGGGGTAGCTTTTCTTTTCTCTGGAGATGCAGTCCATGACTCCAGAAGCAGCAAACTCTACCATACGTTATAATGCAACGTATACGTTATCTCTACTAATAACCCTTCGAAATTCTGGAACGGATATATCTTAAAAGATCATAAGATCAACAGCAAACGTCTTGTTTATTATTACGGATTCGTGCACTAAAGAATAATTTAATCATAAAATATGAAGTCATACGCATAGTAAAATAATTTAATACTGAGCAGATGCTTTTATCCAAAAACTAAACTAGTTGGAGAGATACGCTTAATTCACAACGTACTTCGTTATAAAGTAATATAATAACTAAAAACTTGAGCCTCAAAAACAATAATCTCATCTCTAATCGACCAGGCACGCAAATGGATTAATGTCAAGTAACTTATACGATAGAAAAAACAAAAAGAAAAATAAAAAAAAAAATAATAAAATAATAAAAAATTAAAAAAAAAAAAAAAAAAAATTAAAAAAAAAAAAATAAAAAATAAATAATAAAAAAAAAATAAAAATAATAAAAAAAAAATAAAAAAAAAAATAAAAAACAATAAAAAATCGATATAAAAATTTAAAAAAAAAAAAATAAAAAATACTTGTTATGAAAAGTTAGTCGATATAGAGAAACGAGGACTATCTTCTCTGATAGCTTCAAATCAACTGCATTCCGTATCACTGATCACCAAACTCAAAATAACAACCCAACAACACATCATATTTAAGTAAGGTTCAGCTAAAATTAACTCTATGGGCTCTGATTATGTGCTCTCTTTTCATCAATATAGAGCCTAGTCACCTACGAGTCCATGCCTTACCGCCAATCCTCTCTAGCGTGTGTATACTACATTATATGTCGTCAATAGTTATATTAGAGCATCTTCTTTTAAAGGTGGCTGAATTAAAAACAAAATCCGATTCTAACATACCTTCTACCACTTATTCAACTACAAGTCCAATTATAAACCTAATATATAGGATAAGGATATTCGACACCATTTTTAGTAATATTTATTAATATCAACTTCATATTAACGTAATGTGGTATTTATTAATTTTGAATTTTTTTCAAATTATTAAATCATTGATAAATAATAATTGAGATTCGACTAAGTGGCCAGCTCTATCCTATTAAAACTTGTCATTATTGATCATTTTAAAAAAATGAAAAATTGGAATGATATATAATAGCTCTACCTAGACCAGGTGCATGATATGAAGCGATGAGGCAAATTTAGCGATAATGTAAAGATAAAAATAATGTTACTTTTCTCCTTGCTCCTTTTAGCGACGGAGTCAAAGTAAAATCTTAGAAGCGTTTTTAATGAATCTGAACGTTCCTACTCCTTGATTTTGAAAATTAGGTGATAAAAGCGGGACGGTAAGCGCGCAGGTTATTTTTAGCACGCGCTTAATCCTATTTATAGTTTATTTTTTCTCTAATTTTGTAGCTGAGCAACGTGGGAAAATGAACTAGCAAGGCGAGTTTTTATGCTGGTAGCGGGAGCTACCCACTTGCATCCCTAATTTGAATAGCTAATCGTTATCATGGCTGGAACCTCTAGCAGAAAAGGGTTATCTAGGCTTGGCAACCAATCCGCCGGCCGGTCAAAAACCAAAATTTTAAATCAGCACTTCACCACACTACGCGCGTGCACAAAGCATTCTAATCAACGGCACTTAGGTTGATCGATCCATATATATACCCAGCAACCATGATGGCAACGGAACGCAAACGGTTTGGAATCGCCTCACCCAACGAACTCCTACGTAACGCTACACAGGGGCCCAGTAAACCTAGCTAGACAGATAACGTGCGTACCATGCCTGCTCATCATATTGGAATAAGACCGTGGCAACGCGTAAGTTCCTGCTCGGCCTCCCAACAAGCCGAGGAGCGGAAAGTCCTCCCAGCTTTCCATCCTAGCTTGTGGGGTATTTTCTTCCTCAACTACGAAGCCGCCAACTGCGCCGTTGCAGGTACATTGGTTCAGTGTGAATTTTACAATTTATCATTATCAGTCATTAGGGGTATATGTATCAGCTGAATTTTCATTGTTGAATATATAATATATATAGCGATCCATATTCCATGATAATCCCACTAGTACACAAAAAGATTTTCCTGGACAGGGGCTCTAATTTTTTTCCCAGACGGATACCGTTTTTCACGTGCGTCTATAAAAAATCGGCCTCCCATTTTCACGTGCGGACCTCAAGAGGCCCGCACGCAAAAATCGATTTTCGCAGACGGGGCCTCTTAACGTCCGCATACAAAAATAAGCTATTTTCTCATGCAGAGCTAAAGAGGGGCCCGCACATAGCCGAAAATCGATTTCCGTGTTGCGGGTCGATA
>WNHE01000586.1:0-19147 GCA_009805545.1 Oryza longistaminata
ATATATTGCTTACATTGTAAATATCGCTCCACTTCCCATCCATATCGTGGATTTGCCTATACAAAGCTCCTATTTTCATACTCCCTCCGAAACATTAAAAATGGAATTGATGGAGTGAGATAATAATACTTCCTCCATCCTAAAAAGACAATTCTTATATCTTAAATATATTTTATAGAATTAAAAATGACGAAATAACTCTCATCAAGTAGAAAAAGTACTCCAATAATATATAATAGATAAAATAAGAAATGATAAAACTTCTGTTTTTATGGCTAATGTTATAGTAGAATGGTAGAAGTTGATGTTTTTTCATTAAAATTAATAATTTTTTTTGACACGAGAGTAATCGCAATTACATTTGTACTATACATAAATATTATAAATACTGGAACTATAGGCTATATGTTCCTACCAATTGCTTAAATTATTGCAGAAGCGAACAAATCGAGCCGGCCCGGTTCAGCGACAAATCTGTACAAGAGGATCATCGCTATTGGCCGTTCAAATCATCGCTGCCCTGACACCGGCCGACGATCGGGTCCAGCATGAGGGCAAGGAATGCAGTCTTTGCCGAGAGAATCTACCGCCATGTACTCTCCAAGCTGAGTACGCCCCGTGCCACCTTCGGCGAGACCCCACGGACCCGTCATCACCTCCCCGTCTACTCAACACACGCCCAGCCAGCCAACCCTCGACCGCCGCCCTCGCCCTCAACCTCATGCGCATCTCAACGAGCCCTCCGCCGCCGCCATCGCCTACGCCCGACAAGATTGCCACCGCGCCGACACGCACGCAAGCTGTCGAGGACTGCTCATCTTTGATCTCGTGCGGACCCCGACGTCTCCCTCCTTACATTGTCGTCGGTGGCAACAACAGCAACAGCGGCGACAATGGCAGCAGCTTCGAGTTCGAGGTGAAGCCGTCGCCGCGCTCACTTCGGCGGCGCCGACCGAACAACGCGGGTGAATCACTGCATCAACGAGTTCATCCGAATCACGACAGTGGCTGAAGAAGCATCAGGAGCAACCAGAAGGCTCCGGCAGGCTGAGTCGCGTCGAGAGAGCCAAGAGGTGCGTCCTTTTCACGCGCCAGACCAGCATCAGTCGACTCGCTCCACGACGGCGTCGATTCTGCGCAAGATGAGCCGTCCAGGTTCGAGAGCTCAACAGAAGCTGTCGGCAGATGCTCAAGCCTTGGAAAGTGCCTCGAGGACGCCAAGATGGACAAGGCACGTGCACGACGTCGGCTCTGGGCGCTCCAGCCGCATTCCCCAATCTGCAGAGCATGCTCCACGACTTCTTCAGAGAGAAGCTCCGCACAGCTTCAACCCCGCGAGGCCGCGAGGCGCGCCACAGCCTCCTCCTCAACGGCGACTCGACGACAAGAAGCGGGTGATGATCCTTGCGCGACATCAACGCCCTCTCGCTAGGCATCAGGTCAAACAGCGATCACACAATGAGCTCTATCCGAGAACACCTTCATCCGCCAAAACTCGGCGCTACACCACCAATTCGACCAATCAGACCGGCTTGAGCTCAATGTGTCGAGGCGAGAGCGCGAGCACCTCGACAACAACCGCTCGGCAAGTCGGCTGTCCGCATACCTCCCGGCGCCCAGGGAGTGCCCCAGATCAGTCACGTTCGAGTTCGACAACAATGGCGTCCGACACGGCCGCGAGAATGGCACGGGGAGGAAGAACAGCTCACCATACACCAACCACAGTGGGCGGCTGAAAAGGACTCGACGCAATGTCCGGAGCAAGGAGCTACACCGGAAGCGCAAGCGCACCAGATCATCTCTCCAGTTAAGTATAGTAAATCATGCATAATTCGTCTTAATTGGTTTAATTTGTTGCAATGCCATCCATCCAGTGCTTTGTGCTAATTTGTTTAAGGTAACGTTTGTTTGGCATTGCCACTATGTATTTCTACAGGATGAATTCTGGAACCTGGTGATCCTTGGAGATATCTTCGCCACCTGCTCTTGGATGATTACATCTGCAATCGAACTAATTAGTTAATTAAGTTGGGGAACGTTTGTGTTAGTAAATTTAGTTGCTGGAACTTAATCTGTTCTCTATACATCATTACTAATAATCGGCTTTTGTGGAAGACGATATGATATACTGATGTGTGTTTCGATGGACCGTAAGAGCAAGCTTTAGACAATTCAATTTGCCTTGTAGATGTTGTATTGCATCAACAGCGAGGAAGAGCGGCATTGGACAAATGAGACGGTGAAGAAATTGCCTGGCGGTGAGGCGTAGATCGCCGTGTTCACCTAAAGTTTGCAGTCCTTAGGATGTTCAACTCCCCAGCTAGAGCGTGTCTCACTATGCGGGTGCCACCAGCCTCGGCTGGGACGACGTCAACGACACATACAGCAGAGGGCTTGCGTAGTTTGGTAGCTTTTGGGCGAGGCACGGGCGAGACCGTGTCTGGGAGATGCCTCCCCAGCGCCGTGCTGAACTACCTCCCCGCGAGATGCGTGGACCAGGAGGTACGATGGGAAAGAAGATGGGCCTTGAATCCAGGCCGCGTGGCTCGATCTACGCGCACCACCCTCGATCCGCGCCGCCTGCAGGAGCTCAGATCCAGCCGCTACGTCGCTAGGGCCGGGAAAGTGCGCCTCGGGAGGGTAATATCCCCAGCTCGCCGGACGACGTCACACACAACGGCAGAGGCTGCGTGAGTTTGGGGTAGCTTTGTGCGAGGCACGGCGAGTAGCCGTTTGGGAGATGCCCGCCAGCGTCCGTTGCTGCAGCTACCTCCCCGAAGATGCGTGGAGCCAGGAGTAGACGGAACCGAAGATCGCCTATCCCAGCGCCGCCGGGCTTCGATCTACGCCACCACCTCGATTCCGCCGCCGGCCACAGGGAGCGCTCGATCGCCTACGCGCTGGGCCAGGGGAGTGGCGGGCGGTCTGAAGGGAGAGCCGGAGGAGAGAGAGGAGTGCTGAGGAGATAGGGAGGAGAGAGGGTTAATTATTATATAGTCTGTGATTTTTAGGGTATACTGCGCAATAATGACGCATATACAAAATACAAAATAATCAAGAAGTTTAAAGTAAAATGGACCCGACTGAACAATGCTTCAGTGCAAAAAATGAGATAGGGTAGGTATGGTTTGCCATTGGTGATGAAGACTACTTTCTAGCCGGCGTCTTTAGTCACTTTTGTGCTCACGGGAGTGGGGTGGTGCTCTTCGTTGAACATGGCCAATAGCGAGTAGGTTGTTTCGTTGCCCTCAGATAATTTGCATCAAGAGATTATACATAGTGGTTGGTTAGTTCACGCGAAATAATTCACTTTCGTTAAACTTAGAATGATGTGACGAAAAGTTGAAAGTTTGTGTGTGTAGAAAGTTTTGATGTGATGAAAAGTTAGAAGTTGAGAAAAGTTTCGAAACTAAACCAGCCATCAATTCAATGGATCAAAGACTCTCACGTGTTTGTTGCACCGATGTGGGACTCGGGCCATGGGCACGAGACCCACACTTTCTGAGATGTTTGGTTTGATGGTGGGTGGGATGGGCTCTCGTCCCTACGAGAGAATATTCTCTCAATCCGGGACGCAACCGATCCGCCAAACACTGGCGGACAAAATCTGTCCAACACTCGGGACGCAGCGACGCAGTTCACCCCCCATCCACCACCTTCGCGAGCTCCGTTGGGGCGAGCTGCCAGCCGGCCAGTCCCGCCCGTCACACCCGCCTCACCCCATCCTTCTACCCCGCCGCCGCCTCCTTGAGCCGCCGCCTCTGCCTCGTCCGCGAGCCGCCGCCGCCTCCCATGAGCGCCGCCGCTTGCCCGCGACCACCACCTTCCGCGCGTCACTGAGTCGCCGCCTCCTCCACGGGCCGCCGCCAGGCCGCCTCACGAGCTTCCGCCGCTCCGTCGCGACGCCTACCTCCGAGCACCGCCGCCACCTCCGCGCGTCCCGAGCGCCGCTCGCCTCCACGGCGCGCCGCCGCCGCCTCCACGCAGTGCCGCCGCTCATCCGCCGACCGCACCTCCGCTAGCACCGCTCCGACACTCAGATCCGGCCGACCGCCTGCCTCCGCGCCCGGGGCCTCCTCCGCTTCGCCGTGACTGCCGCCACTCCAACGAGCACCAGGCACCGGCGGCGACCCCATCTCCACAAACTCCGCCACCTGCCTCTCTACACCCCGCCGCACCTTCGCAAGCGCCGCCGCCGGTCCTCTCAGATCCGGGCCCGCCGAGTGCCTCCGGCCCCTAGACGGCACTTAACGGTGATACAAATCCGTCCATTCCATCCCACCTCAATCCTTCTTACCAAATAAAAAAACAAACAACTCCATACCATAAACCAACAGAACACTGGAAGTATCCCATCCACAAAATAGGAATAGATCTGACCCATCCACTTCGTCCCAAACCAACACTACCTAAGTCTCGACCAAATCGAAAGATGCAAACACGTGTAGCACCGAGATGGACTTATATCTTGAAAAGAACCATGCCAAGAAAGAGAAAAAAAAATGAAAATTATAGTGAGTTTTGTTTCTTTGAACTATTAATATGGCTTCCGCTAAATGCACTGTATTTTAATGTCTTTAATGAACTTTTAAAATCTTGATTTTCTATTATCAACACAAGGCACCCAGATTAATAGTTCTACACGCATATAACAAACTAACAATTGTTGGTTATCTCGTTAGCGTTTATTAAAATATTCTGTGAACGAATACTAAAATTTGCCGATTGCAAAAAACATATTCAATAGAGACATTTAACATATAAGCTCTTGTTATCAGCCTTATGGAAACGATGTTTGTGTAGCACAATAGTATGGAAAATATAACACAAATATCACTTCCCCTAAATCGTGTGATTGTGTGCTGTACAATAAAACAAATTGGATCAGTGATGAATCTTGATCATCTAGTTTAAAAATGGGATGAGAGCAATGACGAAATAACGGTTTATCATAAAAATCAGTTCACTCAACCTTTGCAATATTTATAAATCACAAACAAAATCAGGTGTATCATTCTCGTGTCAAAAGAATAATGGTGCGAGATAGAATCAATATTATGAATGCACTCTACGCAAGACACTGTGAATTCAGAAACAGGTTAAAATATTAGCACTACAGTGTGCGGCTAAATGAATGAGAGCTAATGAACGCAATAATCATCCTTATTAGTGATTAATTCATTACTAATAATACTTAACATAATTAATAATGCAAATGATGCTATATTAATCTGCGCAGACCTGATGCATGCAATTGGTATCTGTCTTGTATATTTCTGTAATATCATTAAAAAAAAAACTCAGCCATTTCAAACTTTTTCTTTTAAACTTTAAACTTTTCCTCACAATCAAAATTTCTTATACGCAATAAATTAAAAGTTTAAAGTGGTGGGTTTAGTTCCTAAAAAAAAGTAGAAGTTTGAAGTAAGTTGGGCAGTTTTGAAAAAAAATTAAAATTTATTGTAAGAAAATGTTTTATGTGAATAATGTGATGGAAAATTAGGAGCAGGGAACAACTAAACACACGGCCAAAATGTACTCCTCCGTCTAAACAAAAACGAACCATAGTTTTTTCTGTCTAATTTAACTCCGTTTTATATGAATTTTTTTATAATTCGTATTTTTATTGTTTGTTAGATGAATAAAACATGATTAACTATTTTCATGCGTGACTTGTCTTTTAAATATTTTCATATAAGACGACGGCAAACATTGACCAAAAATCAGGTTGTCTTTTTTTTCTTATTTAACGGAGGAGTACATGACGGGCGGCAGAAGGAGGCGTGCACGGCACGCGCCGGCGGAGCAGGTGGATGCAGACGGGTAAGGCAGGTGGCGCTGGGAGGGAGTCGCGTCAGGTCAGGTGATGTGACCGCGTGGCCTACCCGGCTGATTTCGTGGTGTGATACGGCGCGGAATTGGGGCGGCGAAAAGGCGCGCGAGGCATTGCACGGCCCTGCCGGCGTGGTGATGGTGGCGGCCACAGGGGTCGTGGCCTCTGCGCCGCGGCAGAGCGAGTCTCAGCGATTCCAGAGATTGTTGGGGAATCGAGGATGATTCTGATTTTCAGGGCAAAACATTACTGTACTCGCCTCAGTAAAAAAATTCCTAGCATCTTAGACAAATTTAGTGGAATTAAAAGCCTGGGTTGAGTAGATTAAAGTTGATCTAAATTTCAGTCATTTTTCCATCCATCAACCTGTCATCCGAATACTTTTCAGGTCCATATCTTAATTTCACAACGCAAAATCAACTTTGCGCTGACTAAAAACACAACCTTCCTTTAGTTTCAAGTTTTTTTTCCAACTTCAAGTTTCCATCACATCAACACTCATACACACACAACTTTTATCACATCGTCTCGACAAATTCCAACTTTGGACCGAAGTAAACACACAAAAATACCAAAATATTACCCCAATGGAAAAATAGTTAATATTGATAGTCTATAGTATATTGTGGGATAAACTTCCTTTTATGTGCGACTCATGTAGTAGCTTGTTTAGAACCTTCAAGAGAGTAGATGATTGGTGATTTTACACAAGGGAATAAAGTGTTTTATGTGCGTAAGACCATTAGAGCTTGTTTAGCACATCGACCGAGAGGAATGGATTGTAGTGTTACACAAGGAATTAATGGTGAGATTAAGATGATAATTTGTTTTTTATTCCAATATCTTGTTTGGTAAAGGTGGAAATATAATAGAGAGTTTAGTTGAAGATTAGGTCATTAATGAAAACGAATGGCTGAGATTTGTTGGCAAACTAAAGGAGAAATTTACTCCCAATTACCACCCCTACCCAAATATCGAAAGAAGAGTTCTCCCTCGATTATCTATCTCATTCTACAAAATCTTATGTATCCACATCAAACAAGCAGTTAATAGCCGTATCCTTCTAAACTCCTAATCACTTCTAGAAACTCTTTTCAACCAAAGGAGCCGTAGAAAGAAGTTGAGTTTTTTTTTAAGACGAGGGAGTAGGGCTCGAGGGTATTTATATGATTGATCTCTCATTTCTCACTTCCAGTGGGCCATGACCTCGAGGGAGGCTCGTCAATATTCCTCGTTCCATTTCAAAGCGTCAGCAGCCCAAACAGAAGCACTCGTTTCGTTGCAAGCGTTCGTTCTCCCGAGATACTCGCCTAGATTGCGGAGAGATGGCCGCCTCCTCCGGCAACGGCAAGCAGGGCGGCGGCGGCGGCGGGCCGGCGGTGGCGATCGACCTCGGGACACCTACTCGTGCGTGCGGTGTGGCGGCACGACCGCGGCGAGGTCATCGCCAACGACCAGGCAACCGCCTCACCCCTCCTGCGTCGCCTTCGCCGCCGACGACGACGAGAGCTTCGTCGGCGACCCGCTTCAACCAGCGCACTAACCCAACCAACACCATCTTTGGTGAGAACTAGCTGCTCCTACTCCAAAAAACGAATTTAAGATTGAATGTAACACGTTCTAGTATAGTACTTTACATCTATATTAGATTGGTTTTTATGAGATGGAGCGAGTAGCTAGTTTCTCACTCACTTATATTCCTGTTGCTGTCTTCTCTCTCGTCACAAGAGTGTCAATACAATTCAAGTAGCAACGAATAGAGTGTCAATATAATCAAAGTGCCACAAATAGTATGTGTCAGTCAAATCAAATTTGGTCATTGATTATCGATTTTCTGAGTATTCATGTAGACATTTTTTTCCTCTTATGATATATATATTCTTAGCATGGTGTTTACTACTCCTTAACCTATAAGGATTAATTGAGAATGATGATTATTTTGATGTTCTTGGTCTTGTGTGCCCTTGCTTAGAGGGTGAAACAAATTGGATTGAGGGAGTACTAGATTATTAGATGTGGATACTGCGTTTTTTGCTGTTATGTTTTCCAGAGAAAGGATGGATACTGCGTTCTGTTTCTTGCTGGTGTAGCTTCTAGATACTACTAGTCTGTAATGGTCAGCGGGAGTGTCTTTTGTAGCTGTTGATTAGGGATTCCTCTCTCTTTGATACTAAGCTTTTCTTTTCTTTTGTTGTCAAGACCTGCTGTAATGTTTCATCATTTTTTAAGAGAAATGGGGATGCTTTGCACCTTAGTTCAAAAAAACAAGATATTAGTATGTGGAATGGATTTGTCTACTACACCATATTAAAAAAAAACCTATCATTACCATTCCAGAACTAGCAGGAACTAGTAGTACAGCAAGTATAATTATGTACGGTTGCAGGGTATACAAGCCTCTTTAAGCAAGTTCAAGTATATAGCCCCACTGCTAGCTCCAAATCATCATAGTCCAAGTAATAGCCAATTCAACAATAGTTACTATACTATTAAACTGTCCCACCTGTCATACACACATTGTATCTTGGAGCGTCCTACAGCTGGTACAGATCTGTAGCCCACTACTTTTTCTCTCGTACCTTTATCTCTTTAAATATGTTTATAGCTAGCTTATACCTGCTATTTAATCTGCTCTTAGAATTTCTATTTCTGCCTTTTCACATTCTCGTGTATTTTTTTTACCTTTGTGTTTATTCGACCACAGGTCAACCTTTTCATTATACGAGACTCTTTGCCATACGACTGTTTAGTCCTCTGGCACTGTGAAACACTTCTCCGTACAACCTGGTGGATTAGATGTTGTAGCTGCAGATCAAATATTTTTACTGAAATGGTAGAGTCTGAAATAAAAAAAATATCCAACAGCTAGGCTATTTATATTTCACCCGATTGCTTATTACCGCATGATTTAAAGTTAATTATTACTACTGCAGAAGTGAAGCGACTGATTGGCGCGCGATTCAGCGATGATTCTGTGCAAAAAGATATCAAGCTTTGCCTTTCAACGTGGCAGGTCAAAGGAACAGGCCGATGATCGTGGTGCGACAATGGAGGCAAGGAGAGGCAGTTCATGCCTGAGGAGATCTCCTCCATGGTGCTCGCCAAATGAGGGAGACGGCCGAGGTGTACCTCGGCAAACGGTCAGAACGCCGTCATCACCGTCCCGTACGTTCAACAACGCGCAGCGGCAGGCCACCATAGATGCGGCGCCATCGCCGCCTCAACGTGATGCGCCATTCAACGAGCCACCGCCGCCGCCTCGCCGTACGGTCTCGAGAAGATGCCCGTGCAACAAAGGGAGGATGGTGCTCGTGTCATCTCGTGGCGCACATTCGACATTCCCTCTCAACATTGATCCAGGCGCTCGACATCGACATGGCCTCTTCGAGGTGAAGGCCACCGCCGGTGACACTCACCTTGGCGGAGCGGATTTCGACAACGAGTTGTTAAAGCACTCATTGTCGAGAGTTCAATCGGAACATGGGTCGATGGACATTGAAAGCAATCAGAGAGCGTTAAGAGATTGAGGACCGCCTGCGAGGAGCGAAGAGGATGCTGTCATCCACGACGCAGACCACCATTGAGGTAGACTCGCTCATCAAGGCATCGACTTCCGCGTCACCCTCACCCGATCCGATTCGAGGAGCTGAACAAGGATCTCTTCAGCAGTGCATGGAGGCTATGGAGAATTGCTCCGCGACGCCAAGGTGGACAAGTGGAGTGTTGACGATGTCGTCCTCGTGGTGGTCCACCCGCATACCCAAGGTGCAGAAGGCCAGTGAATTCTTCTATGGAAGGAACTCTGCCGGAGCGTTAACCCCGATGAAGCCGTCGCATATGGCGCCGCCATCCAGGCCCCTTTATGTGGCGGAACTGATGATAAGAGTTGGTGGATATGCTTGCCGCGACGTCACGCCGCTTTCCACTGGGGATCGAGATCAGAAATGATTGTCAATGAGCGTGGTGACCCGAGGACCACTGCCATCCGACCAAGAAGGTGGAAGGCTTTCACTACCTTCTACGACAACAGATCAACGTGAGCTCCCGGTGTACGAGTGAGACAGCGAAACACCAAGGACAACAACCTGCTCGGCAAGTTCAGACTATTCCGGCTATCCCCGGCACCCAAAGGCAGTGCCCTGTATCGATGTCACATTCGACATTGATGCCAACGGGGTCTTGAACGTTTTGCCGAGACAAGGTCACCGGACAGAAGAACAGCATCACATCACTAACCGGCAGCGGACGGCTGAACAAGGAGGAATTGATCGCATGGCTCTGGAGGCCGAGAGCACAAGATGAAGCGGATCAGTCAAACCGAAGTACCTAAAGGAACTGAACGTGGAAAGTGATTCTGCAACTACCATGACAAAGAGTATCATCGGCATCCTAATGCAATATGGGCTAGCTGCCACAGGGTTTGATTATTGGGTGCTTACGCTAGTATTGTCATGCAACTTCTGGCTTGGCACATTATGCCAAATCCTAGCTTAAGCTTTTATTAATTGTTTCTGGGACAATGTTTTAATTGCTATATTGGAGTAACTTCTGTATCTGTTTAGTGTCTTGCATTTGCTGATCTTTGGCAGTAGTAGTTTCAGTTTCCTTACGATACACCAGTTGTCTGATGTCAAAATGGCTAATTGAAGTATTGTTAGTTCTTGGTATCACTAAAAGAAGGAAATGCGATTGGAGAGGAGATTTCGGATCCGCTACGAGGGGATATCCCCTCGTTGTTTCATGTCACCAATGTTTATGAAAAAATTTGAAAAAAAATAGAAGATGTATTAATATGTGATATATCACTCCACAAACATGCAAGTAAAAATTCAACTTCTACACATCGCAACGAAAAAACAAATTTGATTCTGAATATACGTTAACTAGCTGCGGTTCAATTTGTTTTTTTCGTTACGAGATATAGAAGTTGAATTTGAACTTGCATGTTTGTGGAGTGTTATATCACATGTTAATACACTTTCCCAATTTTTTTTCAAATTTTTTCATAACCATTTAAGTGACATGCAAAGAACGAGGGGATATCCCCTCCAGGGATTAAGGGTTTGTTTGGTTTAATACCCTACCAAAATATTGGTAGTGCCAAAACCTAGGCAAGTTTTGGCACTACCAATTTTTTTGGTAGGGTAGAGTTGTATTTGGTTGGAGACCAATGTAGAATAAGCTTTGAGTAGAATATGAAAAATATCAAACTAGACATTGGCAATGCCAATGATTTGGCTTCAAACCAAAACCACCATATCCACTGTTCAAACTACCAAAATATTGGTAGGGCACCATTTTGTCACTAATCCAAGACGGCCCTAAAACAGTTTCCCAATGCTGATTGTCTGACTCATCAAGAAACCAGAACTGGAACATATGCAACTGTCACCATAGTGCAAACATATTTGCAGGAATGTGCCTTTTGTATCATGAGTAGGAAATCGTATTGATTTCCTGCTGATACCATACCGTTTGGCACATAGTTATTTTCTCACCAGACCGAAGTTTATGCTAAACAGTCAGGTCGCTGGTCCGTTTCAACTTTCAAGCTTAAGCAAAGAGGGATGATCACATTACATTTGGGGAAGAGTCTCTAGCCATATATACCTAGCCAAAACTGGCATGGAAGGATTTGGAATAATTAAGGAGTCGGGAATAGGCAGCGAATTTATGATTCGAGGTCAATATATCGTTGGAGGTGACCAGTTTCGGTGTCTAGGTGAGCTGCCAGGAGCGGCCCAAACAGAGTAGAACAGGGCCCTGCTAGGAGCGGCGGCTGGGGTGGCGCCGGCGAGGTTTTGACAGCAGCCAGCAGGACGTCGGTATGGAGGGGGCGAAAGGAGTTTCCCGGCAAGGAGGAAGGTGCTGTGGTTAACCTCCATTTTGAACGAGAAGCAGGAATTAAATTTGAAAATATACTGTTAATTTTTTTTCTCGTAAATATTCGGGATGCAGTTTGTTTTTATAGAAATATACCATCGGTCTCGTATAACCGTGTTGCACGAAAATGATACTAGCGTGACGACGCGAGCACGGTCTTGCGTGAGACTGCGCAGTCTAGCTAGCAGACCAAAACAATGAGACCGAACGGTCTCACACGAGGAATGAGCGAGAGCAAACATGATAATTAGTTAATTAGTGACTGATTACCCAATTAGCGATTAATTAATAATAATTAGTGATATTTATTCTAATTAATAATTTGGTAATAATTAATTAATCGCTAATCAGGGTAATTAATAAATTTGAATCGACCAGCCTTCGGTCTCGCTCGCTGTAACGCGAGACCCGTCATTTTCGTACAACATTTGAACGAGATCGAAGCACTGCTGGGGAATACGTTTTTAGTTTCGGTTTACAACCTTTTTAGTCTCAGATCACAAACCGGGACACAATATCCGGGACTAAAGATATCTTTAGTCTCGGTTAATCCCGGTTGGAGTTTTTTCTTTTTGTTTTTTAGTGTTTTTTTCTTGCTTGCATATTTTTATTGTCTTTTGTTGTTGAGCATACTCAATAACAAATTGAAATCATTTACATGCTGAAATCCCCACATTAAATTGACATCACAGATTCACAACATACTCAACATCAAATGAGCATTACTCAACAACAAAATCATCAACAAATTCACAAAAACATCTAAAAGCTATCTACAAATTTACATCACAAAAATTATCTCCAAATCGCCACATCACAAAAAATTCACAAAAATTCAAACGTTCGGCCAGTGCCGCTGCTGTTGCTTCCGCCGGACCGCCGCCTGCTCTCCCCTCCCGCCAGATCTAGCGGAGGGGAGGGCGCATGTGCCCGGGTGCCACCGCTATCGCTGCCTGGCCACCGCAGCCACCGCTGCAACCGCCTGGCCGCCGCGCCGTCGCTTCCGCCATCTCCGGGTGGTGCGGTGGAAGGAGGGAGCGAGAGACAACGAGCCACCGCCACCTCTTCTTCCAATAACCAATGATAGCCATCGATATAATTGATCTTGCTAGCTAGCTTTGTTCAGGGCCAATGCTCGTGCAAGGAGGGAGGGCCGCCGCCATCTCCTCCCTCCCACCGCCGTCGCCGGGTGGTGCGGTGGAGGGAGAGGGAGCAAGAGAGCTAAGAGTGGGAAGGGAGGGAGTGAGAGAGGAGTATTTTGTTTGCGAACTGGGCTTGTGCACCGCGCTGAGACGCATAATCACTTGGTAATAATAAGCTACAAGAGAATTTTGTCGATGATAAAAGATGTTTGGAACTTCTATATGTGTTTTTTTTATACTCACACTTGCAATTCTCTGAGGGTGCTAGTATATACTTACACTGTAACTATGTCAACTGTTAACTGAGATGCACATTTTTAGTAGCTGAATTCGCATGAGACTCTCTGTTCATGCACATTTTTATAGCCAGGTCTTCTTATGTTGCTAGTCTAAGTATGTTTTTTGCTGTGAAACTTATTGCTTAGGATCTTATGCAAAGACCATACAGGTATGTGAATGTGACGATGATTATTGTGTTTTGATGTATATGATATACTACTATTAGGTATTTTTAAGCTATGACTGAACTGTATTGAGCACATCTAGCATCCAAACGATGCAAATTTACAGTGCTCCATATGTCCCATTTTCTAGTTCGTTTGCACTATTATCAACCATAGTTTGTTGTATTTAGTTGCTCTTAATTAGTTAGCATCATGTGTGTATGTGACTACTGCTGTTTGTCGACAAACTATTCATGTATGTGGATATGAGTTTCTTCCTTTCCCCCCTCAATTTTTCAAGTGAGTTCTTCATAATTTTCTTAATCAACTGTTCGTGATTGATGGCTGTGTTTAATGACATCATTACCCATACTCATTAATTTTCTTATGTTGGGAAGAGTGCTGGCGTATTGGAGCCCCATGTGCTAAAGAAATTTAGCCACGAGGAGGATAGGAGTAATTTCGGCACAGTTACCATGGCAGACATTGATCGAACCATGAAGAAATATTCTGATAACCTATTGCATGCACTGGAAGGTGTAAGTTCAAGGCTTTCGCAGCTGGAGGGTAGAACACACCATCTTGAAAATTCTGTTGACGATTTGAAGATAACAATCGGCAACTATAATGGCAGCACTGATGGAAAACTAAGGCAGCTTGAGAACATGCTGAGGGAGGTATGCTTCTCTCTCTCTTTCTCTCTGACATAATGTTTATCCAAAGCAACTGAGGCCATATTGAAATAAGTGTATTTTATGTAAAGGGGAAACATCATATCTTCTCATGTTGCACATATGCTAGTACCTTTCTATTTATTAGCTTCTACCCCCCATATATTATGAATGATATAGCTAAAAACGAACAAAGAACTTGGTATTCGTTAAGGCTGTGACTCATCAAACCCTTGTGGTGGCATAGCTGAGTAGTCTACCTGGATAAGTTTTGCCTATTTGACTTAGTTGTATATGCCAAATTTCTTATTTAATGCATATATTTTCATGTGGTCTGTCCTATTATGTGGTTGTTGGCAGGAGATAATTCACAAGATGGCAATTGGTCACTGTTTGAATAGATATGCCATGATATACTAGCATACTTGAAGGGCTGAGTTGAAAGTTACCATCTATATTGTGTGATGCTTTATGTTAGTTTTCTACGACCCATGCTAAAGTACTTCACTATTTTTGGGGCTTATCGGTTTAATTAGGTGCCCTGCTATGGCTAAATGCATACATAATTACTTACATCTCAACCTTCCTTTTCATTTTTACTTGCGTATTAATGCTGCACCATTAATCTATTTTCCTGGCTATACCATGTCACTGGTATTTTCTTATATATAAGTACTAACCGAGTTATTTGATGTATAGAGTTATGATTTATACAGTGGTTTGTAATAGTTCTGTCCACACTGCTACGAGGTTTACTCTGTTGCACTATAATTATTTTTCTGCATCACATGCAGGTCCAAGCTGGTGTGCTGATTTTGCGTGACAAACAGGAAATTGTTGAGACACAGCTCCATCTTGCAAAGCTCCAGCCACCCAAGTCTGATGCCCTGGCATCAGATAATGTTGGATCTTCTCAGACAGATCCACACCAGCATGCAGTAGCTCCACAGCAGGCAGCCATTCAACCACAGCATCAAGCCCTCACCTCTTCACAACCACTAGCACTTCCTGCCCTTCCTTCTCCAAATGCGCCGCCTCCACCTCCGACGCTTCAAAGCCAACCTCCATCACAGTATCCTGGCCATCTGCCACATTCACAAGTACCACCAGTTCCTCCTTCTGCTCCGGTTCCTTCGGTGCCAGCTTTACCACGGGATCCCTACTATGCTCCACCTGCTCAGCCGACTGAAACCATGCACCAGCAGTATCAGGCCCCTCCAGTTCCACAGCCACAGGCACCCCCAGCGCCGCCTCAGCAGTACCAAACCCCACCCCAATTTCCTCAATATTCACAACCGCCTCAGTCTGGAATGGTTAACCCTTCGACCCCACTTCCACCCGCTGCACCCCAGCAGCCAGAAGAAGCCATGTCGTATGCTCCTCCACAGAGCTATCCACCAAATGTCCGCCCTCCTTCACCTTATATGCCACCGCCTAGTGGACCTGCCCCTCCTTTCTATGGGCAAAACCAAAGCATGTATGAACCTCCTGCAGGCAGGCCAAACTCTGGCCCACCACCGTCTTATGGTGCTGGCGGGTACGGGCCACAGGGAGGAAGTGGTTTCTCTGATTCATATGGTTACAGCGGATCCCCTTCACACCGTGGCAATGCAGGGATGAAGTCGTCACCCTCACCTTTTGCTCCCTCAGGGCCATCTTCTGGGGGAAGTGGCAACTATGGCAGGCTCCCCACAGCCCAAATACTACCACAAGCAGTGCCTATCAATTCCAGCCCAAGTGGTTCCTCTGGCAACAGGGTGCCGGTTGATGATGTAGTCGAGAAGGTTGCAACAATGGGATTCTCAAGAGAGCAAGTGAGGGCAACTGTGCGGAGGTTGACGGAGAATGGGCAGAATGTGGATCTGAACGTGGTGCTCGACAAGCTGATGAACGACAGCGATGTACAGCAGCCCCAGAAAGGATGGTTCGGTCGATAAGTTGTGATGCGCATCATCGGTGCTCGATGTTCTCATTTCCCCCAGTCTGTGTATAATACTATTGAATATGCTTCCTTGCGCACACCTCGGAATTCTTCAGATTTTTATATGGCCTGGAACTGGAAGAACTGAACAGGCAATTATAGGTTGGCTTGCTGCCTGCCCTCAGTTGCTTACCCTTGGTGAAAACATGCAACTACAGTCTACAGGTGTTTGTTAATGAGTTTGGTAGTGTCTCTCTGGATACCCTTGTTCTTTTCTATAAATCTATTATATACATGTAATGACGGTATATTAAATCATAACCATGGCTTTCCTGTGTTCTGTCAATAAAACCATCCTGAGCATATTCTTGAGCCCCATTTGTGTCCTTAAAATCCGTACTGTCAACTAACTGTTATCAATCAAGTTGATCAGCACGATGTGATTTCTGTTCACCTTGAAGATGTTGTCACCTGAACATATGAATATATGATCTCCAAATTTGAAGGTGGCAAAACTGTGCTAAGGTGTCATACGAGTGTGACATGCGGTAATACACACAAGTTGCAATCCATCGAATGGGGAGGGGATGGGAGGGTGCCGGCCGCCATAGCCGCCTCCCCTTCCACTGGATCTAGCGGAGGGGAGTTCGCTGCCGCCGCCGGGTGGGAGCAGTGGAGTGAGAGGGGGACCAAGAGAGAGAGCGCGGTGGATAGAGGAGGAGAGAGAGGGAGGAGATAAGGAGGAGAGAGAGAGGTGGGTGGGTACGTTGACGAGATAATTAAGGCCGAGGGGAGAGTGCGCGGGTCAGGCTCTGCTTGATTTTTCGGGTGTCGGTTTTTTCCAAAAAATCGACACCTATATTATTGGTAGCGGTTTTTCTTTACAACCGGCACCTATAATTACTCAAAGGCATCAGTTCTATATATTTTCAGATCGTAAAGGTGGGAAAAAAATCTATAGGTACTGGTTTTAATACTTCCGGCACCTATATTGTTGACTTCTATGTGCATTTTTATAGTAGTGTATGATTAGTTCCGATGATTATGTTGTTATTAAGCGCTAAAATAACCATAAAAGGGGCCTAGATGCTTGCACCCAGTAGAAATAGTGTATCGAGCATTCCAGTCGATCGACGCACTCCTCCAATCGGCCAATCCCACAACCCCGATCCATGGGAAAGGAAAGAGCCAAATTACCATGACATTATGGAACATGATGCATTAAAGATGCTACAAAATTAATTGTATATAACTGATATGGCACAGATATGTTTATTCCCAGACATCCGCCATGCTGCAAATTGAAATAGCAAATGAAAGAATAATGTGTATAATCCTGTCAAACAATCAGAAGAGCATCTTGTAGAAAGTAGATTCAATACTATTGAAATTGATAAAACGGGAATCACATGTGTGCGCAATGAGACAGCATCCTGTCGTGTAGACCACTATAAATAGCAGCAAAACCTAGTCTGTTTTTCCCAAGCCATTGCAAGGTCTGTTAGCATTTGTAGAGCTAGCTAGCTTAGCTAATTCAGCTCACACCTACATCATATTAGCTCTCACATTCTCAAAACACATCATGGCAAATGACTCCTTGACAAGGAGCCATATAGTTGGAGATGTGTTAGACCAATTTTCAAACTCAGTGCCTCTAACTGTGATGTATGATGGGAGGCCTGTGTTTAATGGCAAGGAGTTCCGTTCCTCGGCAGTCTCGATGAAACCTAGAGTTGAGATTGGTGGCGATGATTTTCGATTTGCCTATACCCTAGTAAGCCCATTAAATTAATTACTTCATACCCGATCCAAAAGAGTCATATTGATAGATGCATGGGTAGGCCATGCATATATATACATTGTCCATGGTGTTGGCAATGCACTTTTTCTTAATCTTAGGAGCTCTTGAGGTTGGACAGACCAAGAAAACAACAGCTTCACTAGCCATGATAAACCTTGGCCTAGCTCTTGTTGCAATGTGTTTGCCTCAACTAGATGGTGCTCTCTGCCAGCTGGTTAAGCTAATTGAGCAATATTACTAACCTAAATTAATTAGGCATTTTCAGCCCAGACCAAAAAAATACTCAGGTTTATTTTAATCCCTTTCATGTTGACCATGTGTTTGTGTGAATTGTTAATAAAAATTAGGTTATGGTGGATCCTGATGCTCCTAATCCCAGCAACCCAACCTTGAGGGAATACCTGCACTGGTAAACTATGCTCTTGCAATTGTTGTGATTTCTATCATACGTTTCACATTGATTAGTGATCTAACTACCTACTTTTCAATATGACAGGATGGTGACTGATATCCCATCATCGACCGACGATAGCTTTGGTGAGTATATTCATATTGTATCCAGGGTCTCAAGCATACATAACTACTGCATTACTCACTTTTACTTGCTGTCTTCAAATGCTTGTCACTAGCTAGCAAATACTGATCATCGATCCTTCAACTTTGATTACTTTTTTTGTAAAAAAAAGTATAAATACTTAAAAATATTTCATATTAACAAAGTATACATCCTAATTAAATGCACATAGTCATGAAACTTTTGTGCATCATGATCCAACAATGCAAAAAAAAAAATGATGTCCAAAGTTAAAATTCATTGGTTTCAAATAATGAACAGTTATATATTTGAAACCCGAGGGAGTCACAATATTGGAGTGTTCCTTCATATGGCCAGTACAAGTTTGGAAAATGGTTAAGTTGATAGATAAGTAGGTATGTTTAACCAAAATGTTGCATGCTTGGTGTGATTGATTTAAAATTCATACATCACAAATCCGGTTTCTTTTGTGCTGGTCCAAAATTCAGAAATATCAAGTAGGAGTACATGATTGTAACTTTTGTTGTTATATTTGGAAAAAAAAATTGCAGTACAACTACAAAGTAGATCTAATTAAGCCAGTTACTCGCAAGGTGCATTTCTATTGATATTGAAATAGTGCAAAATTGTTATACAAAACTGCTGTCTGTAAAATTTCAACTACTACAGGTTCAATTCGTCTCAATGACTCCAAAATAAAATTCTTGCAAACAGTAGGATCGAAGAAAAATAAAATAAAAACTTGCTAGACACAACAAATCTTATTCTCTCCCTTCTTTTCACACTTGATGTCAAATAAGTTGGACGTAAAATCTTACAGAATTATTTTTCTCCTCAAACTAGCTTGGTTCATATTTTTAAAAAAGAACATGATTTATAGCACCGTTCAACATAAATATGGTATTTAGTTGTATTCCC